>KQ962369.1:33004-45460 GCA_001563735.1 Leucoagaricus sp. SymC.cos | reverse complement strand
CTCTTCTTGAAAGCATGAGGACGTTCCGCTTTGACCAGTTTGAGATGCATCTCCGCACATTCTGGTCCAATCTGACAGGAAATCATCGCGAGGTTGTGCATGCGCCGGCGATCGCTGGTTTGATGGCGAAAGCGGACGCTATTGTTTACGACGCACGTATCATCCACTTTGTCCTCGAACCGTCTCGCTCACCCTTGCACAGGAAATTCTAGAGATCCTTCGCTCTCAAATGTTATCACCCATACCTGCTACTTCTTTGACTAATCTCCGCCAACTAGCTCTCAAGATGGAGAAAATTCTTCTAGCTGCCTTGGAGGGCTATGGAAATACTTTTGTTGAACCCAAGGTTGAACTCGGAGCACGCTTTGGCCATCTCATCTGTGCGCTGCCCCTTCTTTTTGTTTTCATGGTTATGCCATCTCAATCCTTCCTTTCCCAGTGCGTTTCCTTGACATATATCAGGTTACTCAGGCCCTGAATACGGTCCTCACAAACCCAAAGCAGCTTGCCGACATGAGACGGTCTTGGGAAAAAGTCGACTTTGAATCTGTCCGCAACCAATCCGCTTTGGTGTGCAACTGCCGTCACGAGGAACTCGTTCAGTTACTAGAAGTCGAATTTGTCGCTCTATTGGAAAGTTTGTCCAAAACCAACGAGCCGGTTAGGGAAGTTATGACGTGGGCAGACAAGTGCTGTGACAGGCTCATGGGTAGCAGCCGTGCCCACAATACCCCGGAAGAGAGGGGTGGTATGAGCTCGCGCAGTGTACTCATTCGGTGGGGTTATGTCACGAGTCAGGTCATGAGAGATCTCGTACGTCTCATCAATTCTTATTGTTTCCAAATTGATCACAAATGTTATCGGCAGACCATCCGCAGTGATCCCGCTTTTGGTGCGTTCCAAATCTTGAAGCTGTTCCTCGAGTGAGTTCTTTGTTTCTGTAACAACTGTTGCCACACTCTTAACTTGGATTCCGACGACTTTGTTAGTGATTGGATCGCCGTCAATGTTCTTCGAAATGTTGCCCTTTCAACCAACTCCGTTGCCGCCTCGGTTGAGCCTGTGATGCAACAACAATATTTCACACTCTCCCCTATGGCTGGACAAGAAAGCTTTGGTTCAATGGATGTCCGTCCAAGTTCCTTGATGGCCCACACGCCAACAACTTCAAGTATGCTCGCTGCGCTACAAAACGACCCTTTCCCTTCCACTTCTTTGGATCCCACTTCATCGGCATTCGGTTCCGATGCTTATGGATCCATGCAGTACATGGATCCTGCGACCACTCAGGAAGATGCTTTATCTTCAAGTCATCAAGCAGGTCTTGCTTTCACTGACTTTTCCGGTCCTGGGAACGCGTTCGACGTGGGCAGCTATTCGCAAGATTTGGCGATCAGTGCTTCGGCCACTCCGGCGAGCGAGTCTGAACATGAAGCCGAGCCCGTCAAGACAGAGCAATCTCAAACCGCCTAGGACTTTTGTTTCGTTTTGTACTTATGTCCATCATATGTCCATTTCTTTGTGCTGTTTTCCTTCTTGTTGTTCGGGTGCTGGAGAAAGAAGTCGTACTTTACCTTATCAATCCTGTTCTTGTCTTGTTGATACTATTTACTGCACAAACACTCGTTTCTTTCTTTTCTTGTCTCATATCTGCCCGTTCTGTCAATCAGTTGTATCATTGACCCTTTCTCTTTTTTTTCTCTTCTTTCTCGTCTCATGCACCGCTCCTCGGTCCGCACCCACTTTCCTTTAATAGTGTACGGGTTCTGCACCCTGCACGGATTTTTTGTTTCCTTATTTCGTCTTATATCTCGTGTCGTTCCTATTTGCTGACGCTTGTTATCAATAGCTAACGTATATAACAGCTTCTTTTCCTCTTCTCCTGTTTGTTTATTTAACTTAATCCGTGTCGTCTAAGAACGAGTTGAACGTGTCCTTTGATACACTACTTTCTTGGGCTGATCGTATCAAGAATGTAAACTTGGGCTAATTGACGTCGAGAATTCACGAAAAAAAAAAAGAACGATAGCATTAATTATGGTAACCCAAAAGATCAAGTCGGAACAGGATATGATAGGATGTGTGAATAATTGATTCAACCCCATCCAAGCTTATCAAGCACAAACCAGCCGAACCTTACGCAGCGACCTCCCCTTCCTTCGTACCTGCATCTACTGAGGCGTCTTCTTCCGCTGGCTTTTCACTTTCAGCATTGGAAGGCGCAACTTCTGAAATCGGCGTCTCCGCCCCACTAGGAGTAGCTGCTATAGAGGCTTTGGGTTCCTGTCTGGTGAGGCGAGCAATCTCGGCTTCGGCCTTCTCAATGTTTTCTTTGGTAACACGAGCTTGGTTGGCCTCGAACCACTCCTTTTTGGTGTTGAGATCTTTGATAACACGAGGAATACCAGCTTGTGAATCAGGTACAGGAATGGAGAGTGCGAGGAGGGCGGAGAGATTGCCGAGTGGAATGTGCAGTTTGTCGGTCAAAGGTGAAGGTGCTACTGAACTGTCCTCTGTCGGTCCACTGGCAGTTTTGGCGGCGCCTCCCTTTTTGCCCTTTTTGCTCTTTCCACCGACGAAGTAATCCTCTTCATCTTCACCCTTTTTCTTCCGAACTACAACACCCTCAGGAACAGCTTCAACTTGTCGTATCTCCAATTTGGGAACTCCAGCAACCTCGGGCCTCGCGAAGGGAGAATTGGCCGATTTGGGAGCAACGGTGGCTGACGACTTGCCTAAGAAAAAGTCGATGAGGGTTTGACAGTCTTCGATGTTCGACTTGAAAGCAGGCACTGAGGCCTCGTCGCGTATCCGTTGGGCAATTTCGAGCTTCTTCTGGGCTTCCTCCTCCGCACGCTGAGCACGTTGCCTCTCGGCACGTCGTGCCCGATCTTCGTTCACCTTGGCCCAGTATCTATCATGTGCATCGCGGTAGGCTTGCTGCTTTTCACGTTTCTCACCGAGGAGTGTCTTGATTTGGTTGTTGAGGTTGTCACGTTCCTCATAAAGCTTACTACGACCAGCATAAGCCTCGTCCGACTCCTTCTTGATTTCGTCGAGCTCAGCTTTGATGGTTTCGAAGCGATCCGACAAGGCCTTCGTTTCGGGGTCGTCAAGTCGTTTTTTGAGTTCATCGATTTCCTGACGGCTGGAGTCAATGGATTCTTGGTCCGCCTGGGATTTTTCGACAATACGGCGTGTGCGTTTGATTGTGCTTATTTCCTGAAGAGCGCGTTTCTCGTCTGCCAACTTCATGTTGCCTGATTCAATTTGTTTTTCCAAGGACCTGCGTCAATAGGCATAAACGTCATTCGGTCCTCTGTCCCTCGGCTATGAATTTACATACGCAACACGGTCATCTATCTCGGTAACAGTTTTGAATGGGACCTTGGATTTTTGAACTTGCAAGTCCTTTATCTAAGCCAGAAAGGGTTCTGAGTGAGCTGAAAGTGACATGACATAATGCCTAACATACCTTCTTTTGGAGGTTGTCTTGAAGAGTTTGGACCTGCTCCAAGAGTTGGCCCCTGTTGTACTTTTTCGACGATTGCTGCTCCATGAGGCCATCAAGCTCAGCTTTGAGCGCATTTTTGCGTTCGTTGCCAGTATTGGTTTGGCTTGCAAGGTTAATCTTCTCCCGAACGGCACTCTAAGGGGAGGTATGGGTCGGTGTGAGCAGGTTGAACTTGTAAAAGGGACATACCAGCTTGACTTGAAGAGCATCTATTTCCCTCTTGAGCCTCTCTTGCTCCTTTTCATGTGCCTGCTTGTCGGGCTTTCCGCCAGCAAGGAGGACAACCTCCGACGTGTCCTTTTTCTCACCAGCAGAAGCAGGAGCTACCGACCCGTTTGCAGCTGGTGCCTTTCCCTTGGCATTGGGCGCATTGGTTTTCGACTTTGGAACAGGCATCCTTTTCGTATGGAGCGCGAAAGGTTCGGGAAAGGAGAACGGAAGTGAGTGTTTACGTTAAGTACCAACGAATTTCCAAATTTTGGGAATGATCGTGTGAAAAGACCCGTAAGGGTTGCATCACCTCAATCCATCCTACTTACATTTCTCATTATGATTAGACGTAATAAATAGCTATCATGTATATCGAAAACCATCGTCGTTAGAACACAAGCTTTGTGTCCAGTTTTTCTACCTCCTTGTAGCATTCCTGGTATAGCTCGAGATACTCCTCGTCCTTTTCTTCAATCGTCCCATCCTTTGGCTTGGATTTCCGCTTCAGATTCGGGCAAATCATCACGCAGCTTGTTGGTCGCTTTGTTGAACTGGCGTGTCCAAGTTCTTCTTTTGAGGGAACAAAAACGTAAGGTATATGCGCTTCTTCACTAAGGACGGGGAGATGGGAAATGATGTCGATGGGGTTGATGTCTGCTGCTAGCAGAAGTAAACTGAGGGATGAAATCGTTCAGTGTTCGACGCTAACACAAGTCGCAGCCATCACACACCCTTTATCGCCTTTTCGGATACCTTTTACAACCTCTTTCACCCCACGTTTGACTTGTCGTGCTTTTGACCCTAATCAACCGACATGAGCAAGCAACCAAATTCCAGGGTATTTTGAACGGACCTTTCTTAACAACTTTATGTAGCTTCTTCAACAATTTCTTCTGTGCAAGCGGACGTGCAATGGGTGATAGCTCTTCCAGTGGTATCGAGAGTTCCTCTTTCACCTCCTTTTTCTCCTTCTTCGATTTTTTGGGCGACTAAAGACTCAAATCAGTGCATGCCGAGGTCTGAGATGCAAATACACGTACGGCGTCTATGTCAGCCATCTCGACGTCCTTATCCTCAAGAACAGTCTCTGTTGTCTCCTTCTTCTTCTTCTCTTTCTTCTCTGACTTGCCCATAGTGTCGTAGGTGCAAGGAAAAAATATGTGACGTGACAGGTCACGTCCCTTGAACGCCTAGCGTCTATTGACAAGCACTTGGTTGCAACGCGCTGATTATCTACCATGATACACACGAACTCTATTTGATACTATTGCGTGATAGACATCTTCGACGTTGTATCTGAACAACCATGTTGAACGGTCGAGGCTATCCACCTATTGAAGACTTTGGTCTATTGGACGCCACCAGCATAATGAGAAAGAGAGGCTTTGAGTCCAGTTACCAGGATTTAGGTGCGATTCATCGGAAGCTCAGGAGCCGTTTGCCTGGGAAACTGAGCCGATTCATATCACGCGTGGTTTTCATTTATCGAAAGAATCTCTCTGAATACCACAAGATTGGCGCGGACCCGCAAGAGAGATGGACTCTTTAAGAGGGATTCACAATGGAACGAGTTCACTTTGATATAGATCAGACAGGGGTAACGATACTCTGTCACACTTCATGTCAGCGGCAGTGTGCACCGCAGGAAAACGGAAAACTCTCTCACCCGTTTATTACTGTAGAGGACAACAAGCAGGTTACTCATCGGATATGTGGGCATCCTCGTCCTCATCAGTAACGTAAAGCCCCTCTTTGTTCCTTAGAAAATCGAGGAAGATCCAATGCATCCCACGCATCTCCATGTCATACCACCAGTTGATAGCGATGGTTGCCTCCTCCGCTTGTTGAACGTAATGCCACCAACCAGCCGGAAGATACAGCGCTTCGCCCGGTCGTAAATGAACTTGAATGGGTGTTATGTCCGCAGGAAGGGCATTCCGTAAATTAGGATCAGAAATCGACGACCATCGAATTTTAGGAACGTCTTCTAAGGGGATGATTTCAAAGGAGCTAGAGGTGGAAGACCTGGCAAATGTTGCATGTGGATAGAGACGTTCTATTGTGCCGTAAGACGGGAAATTACGCTTAGAAGCCTGACACATGAGACAGATAGACAGACCTTTCAGACACCAGCCGTCAGAAGGAGGCAGTAATGTGAAACGCTTCTCTCCCCTCACGACCGTATAGATGTTCTCGTATGGGTCTATATAATGATGGAACAGATTAGAAACGTGATCAGTTTACGACATTTTCAGGTTTTTGATAACAACAGCATGGGTTTGGGATTTATCATTGTGAATAAGTTGAGTACTCACCGCTGTGAATACTCGTGGTACTTCTGCCGTCTCCAATCCATAAATTGACAGCATCTGGGCTGCGATCTACAATCGGATGTCATGAGAAGAGGAATCTCATGCGTGTGCATTGTCGTGGCCTTGGGAGAGGTCAACTGACCGAGTGCTTCACTGCACCAAGATACTTCGCTGGGTACATCTTCCCTTAGTGGTTCATACTCTGACGGTGAGTCATTGATGAAGTACTCCGAGGAGTAAAGGTTGCCGTCTTGTGACTGGAGATAACAAACGTCCGCTGGAGGCTCTGTAATTCGGAGTTAATTATGAGACAATTGAAGACCACTCGGCGCCGTAAAGACAAACCTTGTTTGGAGAGTTTACTTAGCAGGTCTTTCATAGACATTTGTTCAACGTGAGGCTCGACAAAGTAGAATTTATCCCCCGGTCCCCGAGTCACAGCATCTGCGCGCCTGTATATTTTATTTTTTGGTTCGGGTTCTATCACATATGAGGACAGTGTATCTTGTAACCGACCCGTTGGGTGTGATCGCGACGGAGATCCTACGGTCGCCCATCTTCTTTATGAGATAGTCATTCGTCCATTTTCGTGTAGAAGGGGCAAGGAAGCCTGACAGAGGTAATCAGATTCAGCACGTATGAGAAAACTGTGGCATGGGGGAAAACATACCTTTAATTATGACTGGTCGTGAGACGTGGATTATGCGCAAAAATTCGAGCGCAGTGGGTTGCTGATCTAAAGTCTCGATATGACTACCGTTTAGATCTTGAAAATTCAAAATGCAAGAGTCAGCAGACAGCCCATGCATCCAGTAAAAGTGCTCAATATGCCTCTGTATTCATCTGAAATCCAACGAGCCAAGTCTCTCTTGAGCGCATTGGACTCGAGAGGAGGTTGCATCATGGAGGGAAAGAACAAGTCCATATTTGGGTGCCTTGTGTCAGGGTTGGCGATCACGGTTCTGGTGTGACGCGTGAGCAAGTCGCGTCGGTACCTTACAATCAACGCGTCTTGACACTCTACGGCCAAATATTCCACCACCTCTCGTGACACTCACTTCCCCTCTTTGTTTCATCTGCCTAGGACTCAGACTATGAGTGATGATAAGCGAAAATCTACGACGTCGAAACCTAAATCCAAGGCAGCAAAGTCTGGAGTGAGTCTACCGGGTTCAGTCATGTGGTGCTGGCAAGTTTGATAACCAGGACATGCGTAGAAAGGACAGAGGACATTGTTCGACTTACTTGGAAGAAAACCACCAAAAAAGTACTCTCAACAGACGACCTCACCATCTTCTACGCAGATAGAGTATCTTCCAAGGGAAGAAGGCGACCCTCAGAGTGAGGCCACTGTAATACCCAATTCTATCGATACTAGTGCGTCTGCAAGAGCGTCTTAACCCCATTGTTCTCAACTTGTTCTTCAGCCGACACTAATGATGCACTTGTAACACTACCCAAGCAACAATCAGCGGCGACACCAACATTCGAAGACAGAAGTAATATTGAGTCAGCATTGGCAAACATTGCCTTCATAGAATTCAGCGATTCTGACACCGACATCAACACTATTCCAAACACAATTTTAAGCTCGGCTAGCTCTCAAGGGAGCAGAGATGCACCAATATACGTCGACTCCTCTCCTGTTAAACCTACACACGATCCTATAGAAGAACTCAAACCAAACCCTACACCTGTCTCAAAACTCGAATTAAAGAAGAAACCTCTCCATCCCTTCTTTGCCCCTCGGGGTAAGTCGATTACCAAGACTGCCACCCCAGCATTACCAGAACTGCATCGCACAAAAGATACAGAGGCCATATACCCGAATTGTGAATCTCAACATGTTAAAGGGGTTCAAACATTGTACCCTTTCCCACCCTGTCCCTTTGCGCGTCGACACGTCAATATCAACACCATGGTAGGCCCTGCCTTGTCACATCGTGGAAATCATCAGGCGCAATGGGATAACGATACTCCAGTCCTGAATTTTTTACTGCCTCAGAAAATCGAAGAGGAGGACCCTTACAACGGGTTGACTTGGCGAACAACCGACGACGTGAAGATCCACGCCGAATCAATCGAGCCGTCTCTTGTACGAGAACATCCTGCGATTGAAAGGGTTGTCGATGCGGCGAAAGCTGGGGCTGGATCATCGTCTTCAGGCCAGTTATGGGTAGATGCGTGGCATCCTAGGTGCGCCAAAGAGGTGCTAGGGAACGAACATTCTGCCATATATTTGCGAAATTGGCTACATACGTTGGCGATACAATTAAATCCCGTAGGATCGGAGGACGAGAACTTGAAGAAGAAGCGAAAAAAGAAGGTGAAGAAGCGGCCTCGTGTGGTTCGAGAAGTTCCGAGGAAGAAGCCGCGTAGAGATGGGTTAGATGGGTTTTTAGCTGAAGATGACGAAGAGGATGACGCCTATCCGATTATGGATCACGACGATGATTTAGATGGGTCATCGCAACGATCGGGATTGGATGAGACGGGGACGTCGGTATTCGCATCGGACGCGGCCGAAGCAATCAACGAGCAGTTGCACAATACGATACTGTTGACTGGACCGCCAGGAACGGGGAAAACGGCGGCTGTATTTGCGTGTGCCGAGGAATTGGGCTGGGAGGTGTTTGAGGTTTATCCGGGTATAGGAAGGCGAAATGGTGCGAACGTGGACAATCTGGTGGGAGAGGTTGGGAAGAATCACCTCGTGAGGAAAAAAACAGGCGCCACAGGACAGGTTTCGATTGCAACGCTACTGTCAAATAATGCAGGGGCGGGAGAGGAAAACGAAGATTGGGCGTCGTCAGGGGAGGGGTCAAGCGAAGAGTTCAGACAATCACTGATCCTGCTGGAAGAGGTGGACGTGCTGTTCAAAGACGATGTGAACTTTTGGTCAGCAGTGACTAATTTGATCAAGGAGTGTCGACGACCAGTCATCTGCACCTGCAACGGTGAGTGAACCGGGGCGGAAGGGCCGGAGACAACAGCTGACGGTGGAATTTGCAGATGCTTCTCTGGTTCCTATGGACGAGTTGCCCCTTCAGAAAGTGTTGTATTTCGAGCCTTGTGCCCCAGCAATTGGGACGGCTTATCTCCAAGGCCTGGCGATGGCGGAGGGGTACACGGTTGCACGGGAGATATTATGGCAAGTGTATTGCGAGACATACGAGCTTGCAGGGACAGACGTGCCGCACGAGACAAGCCCAGCTACAGGGCACCTGGAGCTGCCAGAATACGACTTGCGGAGGGCAATTCACGGAGTCCAAATGGGGTGTACCACGGGTGGCCGGTGGGGAGCCAAGAATAGCGCAGAGTATGGAGAGGGCTCGCGGGATTGGGCATGGGAGATCTCACATGAAGGTGCCAACGACAGGTGTCGAAACATGCGGGAGATGGACGCGATCAGTCAGCAGGCTGAGCTAGTGTCATACACGGATGGATTGGGGGTTCGAGAGGAATGGGGAGGCGAAGAGGTAAGTCAGGCAAACCAGGAAGACGGACAGTAGTGACTGAGACGAGGATAGGCTTTAGGGAGCAGAGACGAGAACGGGCACACGGTTCTATATGGAGGGCCATGGGAGATCTCGATGGGCATACGACCTGCACGTGGACAGGTGGCTCCGGGAACGTCAATCGACGGAGATGGACTGCATCTAAGATGGGGTCTGTTCCGAGAGCGGGTCGCATACGAAGAGGTAGTGTGCCGGGCGCTGCTTGGTGGACGGCCGGTGGGGACACATGTGTGGACGGAGGAGGTGGCGATGCTGCGGGGTCTGTGCCGGCGACTGCTGGCGGAGGACGGGGCGGGCGGGCGGCGGACACGGGCGCAGAAGCGGGAGCGGGGGCTACAGGCGGTGGAGGGCGTGGGAATGGAGGATGCAGCGGCAGTGTGCAGCGGGATGGAGTGGCAACGTGGGGTGGCAGGGCTGTAGGTTGAAGTTGTTTATTGCAATATAACCAAATATGGACGCACGCGAGTATTTACACGTTGGGAGATTTGGAAACGGGCATGGCATCGTCGCGCAGTAGCAGCAGCCCAGAGGCGACTCCGCGCAGCCTGCGCTCGCCGATGGGCCCGCTCGCCCCCCTTGAGTATCTCCAGACCCACCGCAGGGGTTCCATCACCGACCCCCAGCTCCATGCTGCCCCTCGCCAGCAGTCGCCCATTCCAGAGTCCACCTCCCCCCACCTCCGCAATCTCCTCCGCTCCCCGTCCCTCGATCCTCTCCCGGCCCCCAGATCTGCAAATGGCCTCCCCCTCGACTATAATATGCGCAGGCACTCCATTGCCACCCCCAATCTCAAGCGCAAAATGTCCTCCGATCGCCACGTCTTTGCGACCGTCGGCGAGGAGTCCGACCCCCCTCTCGTCGGCCCCGGCGTCCCCAGTCTCATGCATCTCGACACCGACGCTCCGGCCCCGAAACGCCGAGGCTCCGCGATCGACACTCAGCGCATCGCTCAGCTCTCTCTCAACGACCGCCGCGGCTCAGCCGATTCTCGTTCCTCCTCGCTCCCCTGGTGGTCAAATGAGCGCCGAGACTCTACATCTTCTATGCTCTCCAATCCCTCCAGCACCGGCTACAGCTCTGGATACACCGGCGGCGACTCTCCCCATGCCCGTCTCCCTCCCAGCATCGCTGCATTTTCCTGGCCCAATGCTGAAAACGGCTCTGAACAGTCCCTTCCGTCTCTCCCTCCTCCGCCAAACACGATTCCTCCTCTCAATTACCTCCCCGATCGCCGCATGTCCGTCCCAGACACCCTCATCTCTCCCCCCAAATCCATCCGCCCACGCTCAAGGCCTCCTTCACGCCAGAGCCAGCTCCCAGAACCAGTCACTCGCTCCAGTTCAGGTCAAGACAATTCAAACCCCTCATCTCTCCATGCAAAGAAGGAATCCGGGGCAACTCCCTACTCTCGTTCGCCAGAACTCAGAGTCTCACACAAGCTTGCCGAGCGCAAGCGCCGGAAAGAGATGAAGGATCTCTTTGACGAGCTCAGAGATCAGCTTCCTGCAGATCGCGGCATGAAGGCCAGCAAATGGGAGATCCTTACCAAAGGTTCGCCTTGGTTACCTTGTTTCCGTCACCCGCGCTCATGTCCATTGTCTTCACAGCTATCGATTTCGTTGTTCAACTCAAACAGTCCAACCAAGACATGATGCGCGAGATCGAGCGCCTACGCCAAGAGCTCGAGATTGCACGAGGGGGTTCTGGCTCTGTTGCTTCTTTCTCTCCAGGTGGCCCTCCCTCTTCACATGTCGTCTATGGACAATCATCTCAAGTTCCCGTTGTGCCGTCACAAGGTCCACCACCCCCTCTGCTCCAACCACCCCTCCCAGGACCCTCCCAGCTCCCGCTTCCCCGCCAGCCCACTCAAAACGTCTATCCCTCTGTCACCTCTAACCCATCGCCTAACGGTGGCCTTCATCGATCCGATGTTTCTCCCCCATAGCAGTTGTATTCTCCCTCCTCCCTCACTGTCTGTGTGTTGTTGTTATTTCTTTTTTTGGACCTGGCCGTCGCTCATAAGCATGTAAATTTATTCCGCGTCATTCCTTTTGTTCTTGCTATGGAGAAATTTATACCCATCCGTTGAATACATGTATCAGGACATTCACGACGGGCTAGTGTTGACCCTGGGTACCTTTCTGTATTTGTAGATGCAGCATTACTCTCGTTCACCTCTCAATACATTGACCTTAGATCCGTACTTACAAGTCTCTTCGTTCAGCTCATTGAGACAATGGATACACATGACATTTACATTTATTGTGCCCTAAATAACGACAAACAGTCGCTTTCCGTTCCTTTGCTGCGTTCCATCCAATCTGTCATCACCGTATACCCCACCACACCACTCGACTTTTCTAACTTATCACTCATTGGACGTACACCAACAACATAGACGCGACACTCTGACACAATGGCGCCAAAACAGCCTTCGATGGACCTACTCTTTCATCCGAAGAAGAACAAGAAACCACAGCAGCCGCCACCTCCACGCAAGACTCCTCCGACACCACGGCCAAAACCTGCACCAGAACAGAAAGAAGAAGACGGATTGCAACTCCCAGACTGGCCGTTTCAAGATTTTAGACTCCTTTCATCCGCGCTCAATGGCTGGAAATACGACGTGATGAAGTTTGACTCACGCAAAGTCCAAGATGTCTCGAGATGGACAGCACCTGTGAAACTCAACCGTAAGGATTTACGGAGAGATGACCAGGCGGCTCAGGGCACACCACAGGCCATAGGACCTATGTTGGGGCCAGACGGGAAACCGGTGATCGGAGCGGATGGGAAAGTCGTCATGGTTGACGCAGAAGGCAAGCCCATACATGCCGCCGATGCTGCTTCGGGTTCTGGGTCTGGGAAGGACAAAGGGAAAGCAGCTGCAGCGAACGCAACC
>KQ962369.1:4299-15247 GCA_001563735.1 Leucoagaricus sp. SymC.cos | reverse complement strand
CATAACATTTGGCATCCCCGAGAATCTTGATATAGGATGCGAGAGGGTCAACAGAGAGTTCTGGATCCGCGGGATTGACGCGTTTGACGGATTTCAGATGGTGGGTGAAGGATTCGTAGATTGAATGGGCATTCTTCAGCTGTTGGGTGTGTCGAGAGAAATCCTCGATTCTTGCAAGACCATTGAGCATGGTTTGATACGTTCGTGCAGTGGGAATATGCCCACGTCTCTTCATCTGAAGGCCGCATGAGCAATCTGAATTCTACACCATTGTTTAAGCTTACATCTACGTAGAGCGAGTACGCGAGTTTGTAACGCTTCGCTTTCATGGTCTCCCAAATGAGCGTATTCCAGACGGGTGTATTCTGTGCGTCAAGAGGGGAATTATTGAGTAGTGCTACCGCGGCGTCCAATTTTCCCCGGTCGCACAATTTCTTGAGTCGTTGGGAAAGAACGTGAGGTTCGAGAAGCTTCAGTCCCTCCTTGCTAGAGTCGTTTACTTTGGCAGCTGCGGGAGTCAGATGCTTGGAACGAAATATAGGGACTTCTTTCGCTATAGGAAGCTTTAACTTCTCCTCCCTGGCTTTTCCCTTTTGCAAGTTCTGGCGACGAAGCCACCGAGGCAACTGCTGCCCTTCCGAATGCTCGAGTTCAGACGGAAGACGATGCTTTTGTGCAGAAGAAGCAGTCACCGAGAACGAACGAGTCGAGTTCTTTGTAAGGGAATGAACAGCGTCAAGAACATGGGCGTGGGTTTGGCGGAGCATTTGTCGCTGGAATGTCACTGGACAGTGGAGGACGCAGACTGAAAAAGTAGGTATGCGTGATGAGAGTCACGTGTGATCAAAGTGGAGGCCTCTGCTGTTTTGTGTGTCCGATATTTCACCTTGAGGGCAACATGGGACACGTTGCTCTTTTTCCAGATGCTTATAATCCCACACCCGCCGCTTGTTTTTCCGAATGCCCATGACCCATTTCTACTCACTCGTCCTCTGGATCTCTTACCTTGTAGCTCTTGTTACTGCAGTACCTACCTTCGAGCACCTCACAGGATGGGACACCGACATGGGATCTCTCGTTCCTGGGGCTGCGTACGTTTCAGCCATCGGAAGATATGACGCGAGTTTTCCCAAAACGCGATACCTCAACGTCCATGATGAAGGTTCTCGATATTCATTGAATCAGACATCGTAAATGCAATATATTGACATTTTCATCTTGCAGGATTCCCCGGAAATATCACTGTGACAACAGAAGATCGTCGTCCAGAATGGTTTTACATACGCCAAAATCAGCTGTATCAGGTTATCAATTCGACCGCCATCTATTCTGTTAGCCTAAAGAATATGACCGCTACCTCGGACTTTCCCCTCCAACTTGTCAGTGGAGCGAAGATGAGAAGGAATCGATATAGCATTTGGAGATGGCAGGGGTCAATGCTCTTTTACGAGGAAGGGAAATTAAGTGACGGTGGATTATTCTACGAGTGCTTGATTAAGGACGGTCGACCTGGTATCTTCACGTTTTTGAAGGGGTAAGTCGATGCAGAGGATACATCATGTTAACAACTCTGAATTCTTTATTACAGCACTAAAACGCCTGATCAGTGTTCCCCTGTTACCCTCCATGCGTTCAACAAACTCTTCCTCAAAGAGCAAAGCAACACAAGCCCTTGACATTATGACACTTGACTGCAATTTTAATTGTATTTTACTACAATGCATCAATATCGGCCGTGTGATAAATACTAATTGATCTTGGCTAAGGCTGCGAAAGCATCGACAATAAATAATTTACAAGTAACTAGGTAGCTTTTGTCTTTCTATGGATCGTGAGATCGATCCGTCTTACGACAAAAGTGAATATGAAAAGTCCGAAGAAAACTGCGGACACTGCCAAGGGCTTCCTGAAATGTTCTTTTGTCGAAAGTTTGTAAATCACCTATTGGGTTAGAATTTAAGGTTATCGAACCGTCAAACTGAGGGATTTGCATTAATGAGTATGGAACTCACGTATATATTCTGGGCATGCCTGATGGTCAGGTCCTTGTACTCAAACATGATGGCGGGGCGCCCGATGGTATCGAGATAAGTTGTGTGCTTGTCTAGCCACATGGCACGAGCAGGGTAAGGTGTGATGACTTCGATGTCGCTACGGCGAGGATGACCGTTAGGAACATCGGACGCTGAAACACCAACATGTAATCTACTCACGTCGCGCCTTCGGGTAAAACAATCTTCATTTCCAGATTGTCCACCACAGCACCAGGAACCGCGGTCATGATGGGAAGCTCGACGGAATATTCTTCACTTGACTTGTTATATGCGCTAACACTGGCCAATTCGGCGTCCCAGCCGAGAGTGAATGAATAATTCCAACCACCCAACAAAGGATAACGTGGCTTGAGCTCAATGACACTTTGCTTCTTGGCTGGCTGGCCTTTCGGCACAGCGGGGGCACTAATGAAACGTGATGTAGAGACATTGCCGACGAGATCATAGTAGTAAACGTTGTTAATACCGGAGGGAAGATCAAGTCGAAGAGAATGGAGAATATGCGGAGTCTGCGTTCCAAAGTAAGCCTGTTGTTGGTAATCAACGCGAGAGAAATGGCCTTTGAGTCTGAAAAATCTGTTAGCGTCTTGCTTCGTGCTTGAGAGGTATACAGACTTTGGGCCAGCATTGTGCAAGACAACGCGATCTTCCGTGTTGATGTTTGAGCCCCAATGACTAATCTCCACAGTTCGCTTGTAATCTGTCACTTCAAGTACAGGTTGTTCGTGGAAGTAGCGGACAGTAACAGGTTGCTGATGCTCCTTGAGGAAATCATTGTTCGCGGAGGCAGGAAGACCACTGAAAGGGCCATAGGTGACTGTTGGGCCAGACTTGGAAGCGACGTTATCAGAGGTAAAAGAGTGGGCTGCTTCGAGAGTCGTATATGAAATGACACGAGGAGCCAATGCCCTATTATACGGAAATTATGAGACGTCATAGCAAGAGTGATGAAGACACAGCATACTTGATCTTGGTGCGCTGAACTAAAGTGGGGTATGGGCTCAGAACAAAGAGGTCGGTGGTGTACCTCATTGCCTGCTCATCTTTCTGACTTGCATATTTTGGCCAAGGCTCTGTTACGTGGGTCTGAATCGTCTCCATTACCAGATTCAGCGTCGCATTTGTTCCGAGTTTCTTGGGCAGAAGCACGTCGACTTCCGTGAATTTCCTGTATACATACAAATAGTCGAATTAGTAGAGCTGATCTGGCACATTGACTGAACTTACGCATTCGAGTAGAATGGTTTTTCTCGAATTTCCAGAGGATCCTTTTGGCCTTTCACTCGAACCTCCAAGAAACTTGAGGCATCCCTTTCTCTCCTAGGGAAAGCAACAGTGTATCTGTCCTGCCCGTTTGCCAGACTCTTGATCGCATATGTTGTCGTGACGTGTACGATGGTCCCGCCCAACTCCGCCGTTCGGACAATAGCTGTGTTCTCAAACACTGTTGCCTCTGCGCTGCATGTCGATGAAAAAGAAAGGAGCGTTGCGAGGAGGATGGAAGAGAGTGTACGCCAGCTGAGTGGCATAATTATGATTTAAAGAGAGGGGAAAGTCTTGGTGGACTGTGAAATGGTGGTCTGTCACGTCGACGTGTCCACTCAGGTCCACTCTCGCACCTGCTATTTTTAGCACACCGTATGTTCACGCGTCGCTTCGCAACACATTCTGCAGCAGTATTGGAACCCAGTGTGCGAAAGCGACTTTACTTCAGAAGCCGAGTGTGTATATGACAATAAATTAAGCTCTAAGGAATTACCAGGACCACGTAGGAGCAGGATTCCGCAACGGAACATTCTCCCGCGTAACTCCAGCAGAAACAATTCGCTTCAGGATCTTCTCCCTCCGCTGCACCCTTTTCTCCTCCACCGTCTTTCCCTCCCGTAACACGACAGTCATTTTTGAGTTTGGATGATGTCGAACACCGTAGTGATGCCTCCCGCGCGGTTCGATCCGAGGTGGAAGGTGAGGTCCTTTAGTAACCCATGCCTCAGCTTGAAATCCCAAGGTTAGCCATCGCATAGGTATTACAAGATGAAAATTTACATACCAACGATCAGTTTCACCTGATTCATACGCTTGTACCGCGATGCATGATCTTTGGCCGTTGCAAGCATGTTCATGATCCTCGTACTGGCGCGCTTCTCACTGAATTGCATTTGCAATATCGCCCAGTCAATAGGCTTGCCAGAAATCTGGTTAGCAAGCATGTTGAGTTTCCTATGCGATATTTTGAAGTTG
Source organism: Leucoagaricus sp. SymC.cos (assembly GCA_001563735.1). NCBI lineage: Eukaryota > Fungi > Basidiomycota > Agaricomycetes > Agaricales > Agaricaceae > Leucoagaricus > Leucoagaricus sp. SymC.cos. The sequence goes on along the minus strand of KQ962369.1, from coordinate 10,952 downwards.
GCAGTCGAGTATTTGTGCTAAAGTACTGTCAATTCAAATCTCTAAGAATCAAACCAAAGCCTTACCTCCTTAGGGGGGAATAACTTCTCGCGATTTCTTATGTTCGTCAGCTTCCAAGCGTCCCCCTCAACCACCGGTTTCTCCACAACGGGAAGTTGCACATCAAACACACTCTTAGTTCCTTCTTTTTCAGCATGTTTCTTCGCTTCTTCAATTTCCTCCTTGGTCTGTTTCTCCTTGAGTTGCGGAGCGACCTTTTCCCGAACCCAACCTAGAGGATTGAATCCACTGGCACTACAATGTGGAAATAAGCAAGCTGGTTAGCTTCAGAACAGTCGCGTAGACGACGAAGTGGCACGTACTAGGAACGACTCTGACACGCAATCCTCGATGTCCCAGCTTGCGGTTGGAAAATAAAAGAACGCGTCAAGGTTCCTGTGCATTATTATTTTTTGCAGCAGGAGATGGGAAGTGATCGTAGGCTGTACGCACCGTTCCGCAAACAAGTTTGCATTGTTCGACGCTTCAAGTTCGGGGGATATGAGGGCTGGTAACTCGCTGTCACGATGGAGGCGATGGAGGTCAGGTTGTCAGTTACCGTCCGCAGCAACAAAAATAAACGTTATCCAAATAACAGGTAACTTCAGGTTGTCACAGACTCACACAATAATGTGTCGTGTACTTACTACTCCACCACATATAGCCTCCAATTTCAAAGGACTTGCATTCTTCGAAAAGCCACCTCTTGTCTACTTTTTCTCTTACCTTATCTTATATCTCTGCTGGCAGTGGAACTTGACAACTGGTCACTAAGATAGCCAAAAATGTTCGGAACTATGCTTCAAGTCTCTTTGTTACTCGTGAATGCCATTGCCATTCTAAACGAGGAACGTTTCCTAGCCAGAAGTGCGTCATTGGCTGATTCTACCGGAAGGCATTGTTTCTAATGCTCCTCAGTTGGTTGGGCTTCACCTAGAGGGCGGCAGGCTCAAAACCCTGCTGTCGGATATAATCAGGGCTACGACCAGACTGGGTATGGAGACCAGGACGTCGGAGTTAAAGCCCGTCTGGTGGAACTCATAAATGCCGTGCGTACGCTAATGCGAAGTGAGTACCGCATTGACACCTACTCGCCCCTCTGACTGACAACCCTCTAGTACCTTTGATAGTAGTAAACATACTTGTCATCCTTTACGAGCTCCTTTGGGGATGAATCTATGCTCTTTCGTCTTCACCATTATGATTGATACTTCGGACTCTCACTCCACACGGAATCAAAAGGACAGACGACCTTGGTAAAAGAAGAGGTGACAGGACAAGACAAACCGGATGTAGTATACATTCGCAGGGCGCAGTTACCGGCTGATACTGAGGACTGACCTCCAATCTAGTTGAGTCTATCATACTCCTCGTTGATCTGGCGCACGAAATCATTGACAGTGTGCCCACCCTGAGAGCAAACTGAGCTAGAAGTGGTGCATCATACGTACTTCACTTACCTCACATTCTTTCCAAGTGCTATCGTGCACACATATCTTGCGTGCACTGATGAGAATTGTACAGCTTGTCCTGAAGACAGACACTAAGTGAAATTCGACGAAATCTTGTCTTTCGGACGTACGTGATATTGAGGGTCTGCCCCAACTTAACACTTTCATGCAACAGCTGGACACCTTCCAACCCTTTGCTGCTGCCATCGAGACCCGCGCAGCGACCAGCACCACTAGTCTCCCAATCTATCTGCGCGGCACCTGCACACCTTAGCGCTACTTCAGGTTTTCCTATTGCATCTTTTCCCCCGAAATTCTGACACTGCACGAAATCCCACCACTGCTCCTTCGTCGCGTACCTGTTCACGCATAATTGCTGAACATTTCCTGCGCATTCCTCTGGCCCATGAAGACAAGTGACACCAAAATCTGGATCAGAGTCGTCGAATCTGGGAAGAATGAGAACCAGACAAAGTAAATTGAAATTCTGACTTCTGAGACCGAGTTACGGCCGAGATGAGAGACCCCCGTACCGTGCGATGTACACAAGTGATAAATCCATTTTATACTTGACTTTTTCAAGGACAGTGTTGAAGGTCGCTTCGCACAAGAGAGCGTCGGGGCATTTGCTCATCACGCCGAGCTGGACTGACACCTTCGCGTCAGTTGGGACAATGTTGCTACTTTGTGTCTGATCATGGAGAATGATGCGGGGTACTGCCGCGGCGAGCGCTGATAGGAGAAGTGTAGTGATAGCGAGCAACATAGTTGGTTGTCGAAACCTATGCATGTGCTATGTTTTGGCCAAAGGTGGTACGCAAGACTCCGAACTTATTGCGTCATACATTGCAACTGAGTTCATTTACACACAGTCTGTAAATACAAACTTCTCGCTACTTCTAACCAACGATAATATATATAATACTCGTTTCATTTCATCTCCAATATGTCCCCTTGTAATACAGGGACGTATAGTACACCGCCGTGTTGATAGCCTCATGTTCTGACTCGACGCCCACTCTAATCGCGACTGTCTGTCACGGAGCCTCTGTCGGTCATATCGTCGATCAAACCCATCAGGTATCCAGGCTCTGTCAAAGGAAGGGACGGGCTTTGCTGTGTTTCTCAATCGTTCATTTTTGAGTGGTCTCCCACAAACGTCGTGCCTCTTCGTCGCGCGATGGTGGCACAAAGTATTGGCAGCGGGACCGAAATGCTATTATGAATTGAAAGGAACAACGTCAGAAGGGATATGATGATAGTAGAGAAACATACTCTCGATTGCCCGAATGCGTATGATGTTTTCAACCGTCAGTTCGTTATGTACCTGATTCCGCTGATCGGAACGCGACTTCTCATTGAATGCTTATGAGCAAGTTTACTACAGTACGAACCTTTACTTGAGCAGCGAATATTGCCGACTGGATTTTCCGTTGTTCCCTGGGGTCATCGGTCTTCTCAAGGGCTTCTCGCTTCTCCTTCATCGGTTGGTCAACAACAGCCGAGCAGTACTCTACGAGCTGAGTTCGTCGTTTCCAGTTTTCTATTTCAAAGCCAAGACATCAAGTTACATGGATCACAACGGCGTTGCAACTCACCGACCAACTCACGCCAGAGATAGGCGCAAGCTTGATTCTGAACGCTTTCTCCACTACTGTTGTGCTCCCGTTGTTGGTCTCGCATTGTGGCATTCGCCCTATTGAGTCTCATAGCTATCGTATCATCGAGACGGCGATACTCTCTGAGGATGTCTGTTTCAGATAATGAAATAGCCGAACTGGACGCAGGCATTAGCGACGAATGTACCTTTGAATAGCGAGAGATCCTGGCAAGTTGATGGCGAAACGTGTACTGTCTGCGAATTGGGAGAAGGGCCTTGAAGTGCTAAACTTCCGAGTGGTGTGCTATGCTTAGAGGGCATTGGGACAATGAAAAACTCGCCGTCGAGCACGAATGAAAGGCAATTTTGTTGTCGTCACCGGTAAACTACCCAGCTGCCGAGGAGTCGTGGGCTCAACCTGCCGAAGACAATGCATCTCTCGGCCACCGGCATATGCCGATCTGCTGGATCCATCTAATCCCGTCGGTAGTCCCATCCGAAGTCCTGTTCCCACGCCCTGATGGGATGTCCGACGGCCTTGTCAGCCTGTCACGTGGTCATGTTCTAGGACGAAAATCTCTACAGTAATAGACCGGTCACATGTACACAATCACTCACTTGTACAGTGGCGCTTTCTATGCTATCCAAGCCGATTCTGACCAAACTTTTTGGAGTTTCAAGACTGCACGCAGTAGCTGGATACTCTGAGATAGAAATAATTGTGCTCTGGCTACTCAGTAATCCAAAAAACTGCATTCTCTGCCTTGACCACTAATTTCTGAAAATTTAATGTTCGATTCTCTTGTCTCTGTTGCCTCAGACAAGCATAATTTTTAACTTAAATTATGCACAAGTACATATTCTATCACTGAGTGAAGTTTGAGAGCCATTGAGGTAATGTAGCATTGTTGAGGACAATTTCATTGTTCTCTAGGATGTACAATGGACGAAGCGTGACTGAGCGTGACACAGGCCACCCATTGTGGCCATTGTCTCCTTGTTGGTCGACATTGAGTGTGCCTGCTGTTAGCAAATGGCCTGCAATACATATAAAAAGTGTTCAGAGGATACCAGAGGGCATAGTCCTCAGCTCTTATCTCATCGACTCATCTATCATGCCCAGTAAAGCTCTCTCTCAGACCAAGAAAAATCAGCTCAGTCAGCAATTGTACAAAGAGTGGATGGCTAAGGCTGTGGCTTTGTATCAGGACCAACTCAAAAAAGACAAAAAGGACCACCTAGGTTTCTGGAAAGTCTGTGCTGCAGTTGAACAGGAATCTCTTCATGACTGGAGAATTCCTATCAAACTCAATCATAACACTCTTTGGAACTTGGTCAATGGACGACAGCTCAGAGTAGACTCAAATTCAGAGAAAAGCTGGCTGACAGATGTGGAGGCTAAAGAGGTGATCAAGTACATATTGGAGCTTGCTGATATGGGATTTGGGCTTGATCATCGCCAGCTCAAGGAGCATATTGATGAGATCTGTTATGCCCAATATAGATCTCACTTCTCTGATTCAGGTATTGGAAAGAACTGGACCTACTGTTTTATTGAGAAACACAGTGATCAGCTTCATATATATAAGGGCCATGCACTTGATACTCAATGTGGCTAGGCAGCAAACTCTGTTATCCACAAGGACTATTTTGACTTGGTGGAAGGAGTTCAACTTCAAGGTGATGGTGGTAATCCAATTGCCCCTGAGTGCACATGGGCAATGGACAAGAGTGGCTTTCAGGCCAATGGAGATGAAGGAGTTGGAACTCAGAAGATCATTGGGAGAACAGGGAAAAAGGTTCAATATCAGCAACAAGCTAGTTCTCATGAAAATATCACTGTCTTGGTAACAATTGGAGCTGATGGAAGTGCTTTATCCCCTGCTGTTCTATATGCTGGAAAAGGCTACCTTGTCAAGTGGAAGTAGGATAATCCTGCTGATGCAATATAGGTCACATACTTACTGAATATGCTTTTGGAAATGCTAATTTGTTGATGTAATACTAGGCTGGGATACTTGAAGAAAGGGTGGACAGACAATGTCATTGGCTTGGAGTATGCAAAACACTTTGAGGCACTGATATGTGAGAAAGCTCAAGGCCATACTTGAGTGCTCTACCTTGATGGACATAGATCCCATGTTACTTGAGCATTTCTTGAGCATTATTAGAAGCATAATATCAAGGTAGTTTGTTATCCATCTCATATGACTCACATCTACCAAGGCTTAGATGTTGTAGTCTTCAGCCCTCTCAAGACTGAGTACAGAAAGTGTCATGACTGCCTTCTTCATGATAAAGGCAAGTATATTTCTAAGGAAAATTTCCTTTCAGTGTATAGTCAGGCACATCTTACTGTACTTCAGCCTGAATTAGTTAAGAAGGCCTTTACAGCAACAAATCTTGTATCCTTCAACCAAAATATGATTGGTCAGGATAAATTTGCCCTAAGTCATAACACATCCTTTCAATATTTCACTTTTGTCATACCACCAACACCTATTCAGATCATCACTGATCTCATAATCAACTCAGTTCAGTCATCAACTGATACTAATAAAAACAATGGACACAGTGAATGCAACATTCAAGATCAACAACTATTATGACACACACTACCAGAACTTGCTGCTACAAATACTCAATTCCTCATATCAGAATCACCCATAAAAGCTTTCTTTCCCCCTCCCAATATCTTTTCCATTGAATTCTCACTCATAAAGCAGAAGTAGCAAGAAAAATCACTAGAAGAGTTGCTTAGCATTGTAACTCATACACCACATGAAAGGAACCTACAAATGGCATTGATCAGGAAAGCTGAGGAAGCAGAGCTGTTGAGGAGTCAGTTGTATCAAATGCAGTTAGGAATAGTCTTGCAACATATTTACTATGCAAGGGTTCATTGTCAGCTGAATAAGTAAGAAATCAAGGCCAAAAAGAAGGGGAAGAAGGGCAGAAGGGTGTTAGGAGATGGAAAAGCAAAGTTACTTACTGGAGATACAGTATTCAAGCTTATCAAAGAGTATGAGATAGGGCAGGAGCAGGAGAAAAAACTCTAAGAAGCATAGAAGAAAGTGCAGCTTGAATATGAGTGGATACTATGCCAAAAATTGACAAATCAGAGATTGTGAATAACTCTACAGATAACTAGGAGTGGGAAGATGAGAGTGATGACAATAGAGAGAAAAGAGAGTAGTTTGATCATGTTTATTGATCACAAAATTGGTAAACTGTATAGTGTGACATAGGAAATGTCACACTATACAAGTGACTAGTTTTGGCTATAACATGACTTATCCAATGTTTTATTTTTTTGCTGGTAAAGTAACACACCATTTTCTACCAGACCTTTTGCATACTATAGATCATATACTAAAGATTATATTCTCAATTGATTGTAGATTTTGGAGCATAGATAAGCTTGTAAAATATATTACATTATTTGGTTGTACAACTGACTAGTCTATTACTGTATAAAGGTCTGAGTGGGGATGGACAAATTAATCAAACTAAGCAATGTGTTTGTTTCTATTTGTTCTCACTTACAGTGGCTTCCAAAACTG
>KQ962367.1:7234-27656 GCA_001563735.1 Leucoagaricus sp. SymC.cos | reverse complement strand
ACCTATATTGTATCAGCAGAATTATCTTGCTTTTACTTAACAAGCTAGTTTTTTTCAGTATATAGAATAGCAGAGGATAAAACACTTCTATCAGCTTTGATTGCCACTAAAACAGTGATATTTTTATAAGAACCAGCTTGTTACTAGTATTAAACCTTTTTTTCTGTTCTCCCAATAATCTTCTGAGCTCTAACTTCTTTATCTCCATCAGTCTGAAAGCCACTCTTGTTCATTGCCTATATGTACTCAGAGATAATTAGATTATCACTATCACTCCAGAGTTGGACTTCTTCTATCAAGTCAAAATACTTGTAGATAATAAAATTTGCTGCCTGGCTATATTGAGCATTAAGTGCACAGCCCTTGTACATATGAAGCTAATCAATGTGTTTCTCAATAAAATAGTAGTTTTAATTCTTTTCAATACTTGAATTAGAAAAGTAAGATTTATATCAGACACAATAAGTTTCATCAATATGTTCCTTGAGTTAGTGATGATCAAGCCCAAATTCTATATCAGCAAGCTCTAATGTATACTTGATCACCTCTTCAGCCTCTGTATTTGTCAGCTAGTTTTCTTCAAGTTTAAGTCCACTCTGAGCTGTTGTTCATTGATCAAGTTTCAAAGAGTGTTATGATTGAGTTTGATAGGAATTTTCTAGTCACAAAGAGATTTCTGTTCAACTACAGCACAGACTTTCCAGAAACCTAGACAGTCTTTCTTGTCTTTTCTAACTTAGTCCTAATATAAAGTTACAGCCTTAGCTATACACTTTTTGTATAATTGCTGACTAAGCTGATTTTTCTTCATCTGAGAGAGAGCTTTACTAGGCATAATAGACAGGTTAATAAGATAAGAGCTGAGAACTATGCCCTCTAGAATTCTCTAAATATATTTTATATGTATTACAGGCTATTTGCTAATAGAAGATACACTTAATGTTAGCCAACAAGGAGACAATAGCCACAATAGGTGGCCCATGTCATGCTCAGTCATACTTCATCTATTGTACATCTCAGAGAATAATAAAATTATCTTCAACAATGCTACATTACCTTAATAGCTCTTGAATTTGACACAATAATAGAATATATACTTGCACACAATTTAAATCAAAAATTATGCCTGTCTGAGGCAGCAGAGACAGGAGAATCAGATATTAAAAATTTTAAAATTAGTAGTCAACAAAGAGAATGCAGTTTTTTATATTAGTAAGTAGCCAAAGCATATTTATTTCTATGTTAGAGTATTCAGCTACTGTCTGCAGTCTTGAAACTCTAAAAAGTTTGGTCAGAATTAGCTTAGATAGTATAGAAAGTACTACTGTACAAGTGAGTAATTGTGTACATGTAACCAGTCTATTACTATATCTAAAAGTATTTGGCTGTGATACATATATCTTTATTTCAAAGGAACTTTGTGCAAATAAATTGAGTCCTCACTCTGAGCCAATAATTTTCCTTGGATATAAGCCTTTCTCAAAAGCTTATTACTTTTTAAGATATACACATAATAATTTAATCTTTATATTGTCCACTGCCACTTTCAAAAAAGAGTAGTTTTCTTATTGTACTAGTAAATCTTGCAGAGATTTAAAAGATACTTCTACTATTTCACCTGTTCTGAATACACCTTTGAGTGATGAAACTATTCCTAAAAATCTACTCAGTGATTTAGAGGACTTTTCACTGAGTTCAAGTAATATTCTAAGTAGTAGTCATCAGGTACCTCCTGTTCTTCCTACAGCTCCTTGACCTCTAACTCCTGCTGCACTGACTATGCTGCCTTTAGCCTCTAGTCTACCTCTTCTACTATCTGTTTTATCTTGTGAGACTACTCCTTTGAGTTACAGTTCTCCTAGAGGTTCTTTACTTAATAAAAGTAGTTCTATGCATATATTGTCTGACTCTTCACTGTTACCACAATCTTGAACACTACTTAAGATGAAAGATGAATCTTCATCACTTCTATGTCACACAATCAGAATTCCTAGTAGTCACATAGCTATGCATTTATAGACTCATGCTTCTCAATCATTACCTGAACCACCTTCTCAAAGGTCTGAGCATAAAACTCAATCTACCACAAATCTTGATAACACTCTGAGATACACTTTCAGTTGTAATTTCCCTATCACTCTATATAATCTATATAATCATAAAGATTCAGATGAGGCTTTTAATCAGCTAAGGGGACATTACAGACATGGAAGATATAGTTATATGAGTAGTCAAAAATATAGTGTTTATGACAGTAATAAAAGTGCTTCTAAAGCAGAAATAGTGTAAATTGTAAAATGTGTAAATTATAAAAGAAAAGAGGAGAAAATACATATAAATATTATTAAATACTGCTAATAATTCAGAATTTCTGGATGTGAAGTCTTTTCTAACTTATAAAAGTTGCTACTTAAAGAATGTAAATATTGATTAGACACATGTAAGAAAGAGCTTGATGCTTTGAAGAAGTGTCAAGTATATCACTTAGTTCTGCTTTCTCCTAATAGAAAAGCAATTAAAAATTGCTGAGTTTTTCTCAAAAGGTCTGATAGATGTCTTTGTTCTTAACTTGTTGTATGTAGATTCTCTTAAGTTCAGAGTATTGACTATAATGAACTGTTTTCTTCAGTTGTTCATTATAAAACAACTCATGTTATGCTTGTCTTAGCTGTACTTGAGAATATGAACATTGAGTCTGTGAATGTGCAAACTGCTTATTTTTATAGCAAATTAGATGAGGAAATCTATATAGAACTGCCTGAAGGATTTTATATCTCAGAAAAAGAATACTTTGTATGAATACTTGACTATACATTGTATAGCCTTAAGCAAGCTGGCTTAGCCTGGTGGCAAGAAGTTACTAAGAGTATGTTTGAATTTAGTTTTAAGCAATGTAAATCTAATACCAGTGTCTATGTCTATCTTAATGAAAAGACTGGTCAACATATTTATATAATCATCTACATCAATGACATACTTTTTATGAATAAGAATGCTGCTCTGCTTCATGCAAAAAAGCTTCAATTCATAAAGCATTGAGAATGTTGAGATCAAGAAGAAATAAAGGAATTTTTTTTTTTTAAATTCATAAATTTATATACCAGTGTGTGGTAGCAGTCTGGTCACAAATACAAAAGAGTATCTACAATAACCTATAGAGAATAGAAATCCTCCATAGCTCAGCTGAACATGGTAGCCTATACTGAAAAATAAGCCCTCTATATGCAAAGATGGATGGAGAAGCAGGTAATATACCCTTGCCTGCTGTGATGTCACCAACACCTACAATGTGCTAAGGCTAAGCTAGCACAGCCCCTATCAGCAGCTAATGTCAGATCTCCCAAGAGCCCAGAGGACTCCCAGAAAACCCAGCAACTGCTGAAGAATGGCTGTACTGTTGTTATCCTGTAGAGGGATGCACAAAAAAGAATACACAAGAGTTCTCTTTGCAAAAATCCAGCAGCTTCTTCCAACACTTGGGAAAACACTGTGGCTTACCAAAGTTGGTACACTCAGTTAAGATGTACTCATGAGTCTATCTGCCAGCAGACCTGCAGAGGCAAGAAAAATTATGGAAGAGATTAAACTAACATCTAAATTCCCCAATGGGAGTATGATTAAGAACTGCCCAGCATACCCATGCACAGAATGGGGAATCATGCAGATGTTTGAGTCAAGTGCCTCCAGAGAGGTAAGTGGGTGTTATACATTTGCTCCTCTCATCAGTGAGGTGCAAAAAATCTCTCTCTAAGAAGCTTATATAAGTAAACTACCTAGTTTACTCATTATGACAGGCCTGTACCTTGGCCATGTAAAGATAATTAAGAGTGGTGAAGGGACAAGCCCTCACCATAAAGGAATTCCTTGGCATGCACATTAAGTAGATTGCAAAAATAGATGGATTTTTATTGATTAAGTTAGCTATTTAAATAAAGTTCTTGAGCATTTCAGTGTCAAATCTGCTCCAGCTTGAACTCCACTCTCAGTTGATTATCAGCTACTTCTTAATGATGGCTTTGTCAATCCCTAATTGCATTCTACTTTCTAACAGGTAATCAGGTCCTTTTTGTGCCTGATGATCAGATCATGCCCAGATATTGCATTTACAGTTATAAAGTTGTTCCAATATGCTGTAAATCTTTTACTAGATCATCTCCAAAAAGCTTATTATATTTGTCACTATCTCTTGGCAATAAGAGACTATCACTTGACTATTGATGGTGTGAAAAATTATGCTATTCAGATTCTGATTTCACTAAGAACCCTAGTACTTAAAAGAGCACCTCTGGATACTTTCTTAATATCAGCTCCTATGTGGTTATATATACCAGCCACTGCCAATTTGTTGTAGCTCTCTCTTTTACTAAAGCTGAGTATATAGCACTCTCTAAAGCCTCATACCAGCTGATGTAAAAATATTTTTAGAGAACTCAGTTATGAGCTTTTCACTCTTTCTCTCTGTGGTGATAATATGGGATCTATCTTCTTGAGCAGTAATCCTGCACAAGAAAAATGTTATGACTCTGAGTAGATTACTCTGGATAGAATCCATAGACCATAGTAGACTACAGTATCTATTTTTCATTACCCAGTATTACTTTGTGTTCCCTACTCTTGATTACCTTGTATTACTCTATGTTCCTAGTATAAGTACCTTAGGTAGAGTCTGTATTCCTTATGCTTTACCAATTGTACTTTTTCCTTACTCACCCTCAAGCCTTTGCCATTGTTGCAACCTGAGTTAGCTCTTAAGGTCATAACATTTGGTAAAGTATCACCAACTCATCTTGTCAAATAGAACAAAGACACAAATGAATACAGTCCTACAAAGAGGACAATCTTGTCAGGAGGAAACAACAATGTGCATTAGCAGCAAGTATAGCTAAGCAACTGGCAGATAAAGAATATGTACAACAGTTATTATAGGAGGAACAAGACAATGAGACCTCAGAAGAATTGTCAATAGAGACAGACAAAAATGAACCTGAACAGCCAGAACATGAAGAAGCAGAAGGAGAGTTGAACAAAGAACTCATGCAGTTATCAGCAGCATTAAGGCTACTTGACATTAGTAGACAATCAACATCAGAAGAAACCAGTATGAATGAATCAAGCAGTTCAGAAATGTCTCAGAAACATGAAGAAATAGACACACAACAGCCACAACTATCTGCTCCCATCACCCAAGTAGTACAAACATAGAACAAGTCATTTGTACCTGAATCAGGGTACTTTGATAGCATAAGGTCCAAATGGAAGGATTGGTAGAGGAGTATAATGTTTTATATCACAGGAAATGACATTGATGACAACAGACACCAAGTCACAGTGGTACTTGCTAGAATGAAAGGAGAAATAGTAAGATTATTTGCATCCATCACAATGAAGGATATGTTGAGAACAGAATGGTGAGATGGATTCAATTGGGATGCCTAGACTAAGGAACTTGAGACCAGATTCTCAGATGGAATGGGATAAGAAGAAGCTGAATGGAGGATTGAAGAGTTCAAACAAGGAAGAATACATATGTAGGACTTCTTAATTAAATTTGAAGTCCTTAAGAAGAAGGCCCAAACAGATGATGGTCATGCTCTCTTCTTATTGAGGAAGCACATATGCTCTGACATTATCAAAACCATTATGGGATATCTCTCAGACTACCAACCTACTAATTACAAAGAATGGATGGACTCTATTAGCACTGTTGGAAGAGGGTACAAATTTGCAGAGTTGAAATGCCAACACACTACTGGAAGTGGCATTACCTATGGAGGATGAGGACAGCCAATGGAAATTAGGTGAATGGCACCTCAGTATAGGGACAGGAGTAACCCTAAGTGCTACAGCTGTAGCAAGTTTGACCACATAGCAGCTAAATGCCCAGAACCCAAGAACACATGTGCTCTAGCCAAGAATGTCTAGTGCTATAATTGTGGCAAATTTGGACATATCTCAAAATACTGCAGAGCATCTTGACATAACAAACCAGATATCAGAATAATGATAGAAATACCAGAGGAGGAGGAAAAGCCCAAGGAGGAGGGTTTTTCTGAAGGCTCAAAGTAAAACACATAGACTTTTGAGTCTATAAACATAGAGTTTTTATTCTATATTCCTTACAATATATTATTCTCTAATGATAAAACTCATAGCATGAACTCCTCACAACCCCCACAGTAAACCAACAAGCAATAGTCAAAGCTCTTATTGATTCCAGATATACCCACACATGTATTTCAGAAGAAAAAGTCAAGGAGTTAGAGATACCATTAAAACCAGTTACTAAACCTTTTGAAGTCTTTAACATGGATAGAAGCCCTAGTGGACACAAACTAATTATACACTATGCCAACATCACTCTCAATACCCAAGAATACAAGGAGCAGGTCAAGGTAGTAGTTATGACATTAGACTCTACAGACATCTTTCTAGGACATGATTGGTTAATTCCAAAATCAATTGGAAAAATAGTATTATCAAATTCACAAGATGTCCCCCCTGTTGTTCTATTTCCCATCACAATATCTGTGTTAAACTGCATATTCAAAAGCTTCAGGACTAAGAAATCAATGAAGAAGAAAAATAACTAGATCTTACCACAGTAGCAGACTTATCTGCTTATATAAAGAAATATATCCACCTGTTTAACAAAACTAATTTTAACTGACTTCCTGACCACACTCAATGGGACCACAAGATAAAACTTACAGATAATGCACCTTCTGAACTTCAAGCTAAAATATACCCTATAATCCTGAAGAAAGAGGAAGAACTTAACACTTTTGTCAATGAAAACCTAAAGTCAGGAAGAATTCAAATTTTGAAATTACAATATATAGCACCATGTTTCCTTATCTCAAAAAAAGACAGTTCAAAACAATGTAGGAATAATAAACTCAGCACTCGAAGAACACACGAGAACTGAGGGACTCACTACATTATTCTATGGTATTTATACTATCTAGAGTGTCCACAAACCACGAAAGAACAATAGAACCCACAGAATGGTGCACCACTGTGGTGTGATGACACAGGAGGACAATGTACAGGGACGATGTGATGACACGATCACTGCTCACACTCGTGGCCTCAGCACGCATTTGCCATCCACAGCCACCCATATTCCAACACTCCCCCTCAAATCGTGATGAGGACAGGATTATCTGCATGAAGATTCAGTACCTGATTACTGACTTGGTGATTGGGGGACGGAGATGCTGGGAATGGATTGTTGGGATGAGGAGAGAGATCTGGTTCAACTTGAATTTGGTGAGTCTCATAGTGCACAGCACCGTTGACATTAGCCTTGACTTCGAAAACCCTTTTTGACTTGGAGGCAGCTGGATCAATGCCATCAAATGGCATCTTGTCACATTCCTATGCCTGCTCCTTGTCCTCTACCATCGACTCCCCCTTAATCTTTGCCATCTCAGTTACCTCTCCACCTCCACTACCCAAATCACTCACAACATTGAATTCAGGAGGTGGAAATGAATTGCTTACACCAACAAAATCTGGAGTTTGACCAATATCCAACACTGCGGAGGTCACTACTGGATTGACCAGAGTTGTCAGACTTCCCACGCATGGAATACTGTCACCGCCATCAAAACCATCACCATCGTCATTGAGACCACTGGATACCACTGTGATACACACAGGAGAATAAGAGTTGTCGTCGGGAGAGGGATTGGTATGGATCAAAGTGGGTAAACTGTCATGTTGTACTCCCATCCCAGCTGACATCCATCCTTCGATATTCATCCTTGTAGCATCACCCAAGCATACCGCTTCAGCCATATCACTTGCTTCATTACATGGATCACAAGTCTTCAATTTGCCTAAGGCACTGTCGATGCCACATTCTACCAAAGCTGATTTGGTAATCAACACATCACCACCTGGCTTCAAAACCTCAATGCGGGCATTGCTAGTTTCACATTCATGACTGGGCTCAATTGCGGATCGATACAGAGACTTCGACTCGGGAGGGATGACATGGTACCCAGAGGAAACGCCAGAGGAAATGTTATTGGCCACTTGGGCCCACAGCCCCAGGGTAAATGTATTGCAAACCTCCCGATTGCCACCATCATCACTAACAGATGACTCCCAGGCACTGTCAGGTTCACCAGTGAACTCTCCCTCATCCTTGCCGAAAAAATCCTCCTCGTCCTTGATCTTGCTTGTACCAACCATGTGGACAATGGGCTAGGCTTCCCAGTCACTGTCTACCTCCAATTCAACCTCAAATCTGTTGCTACGACTGCCAATATCATCCACAGCAAGAAAGTCATCGTCAATAACCTCAACTGTGAATGCAACGTTGTCATCGTCCCAAGTAGTGGCCATTATGTTTGCACTCTCGCCTGACTTGGACGACTCCGATTTTGCCCTTGACTTGTTTTCCTCCTCCCCCTCAAGCTCAGGACACTCCTGCTTCATATACAGGCCTCCACACTTCCAACAGAGACCTTTCTTCTTTCCCTTTTCCTTTTCCTTCCCATTTCCCTCAATGGACAGGGCATCATATACTGGCACATTATCCTTTCCGCGACTGTGTGAGTATGTCTGAGTTCGCTCCCATTCATCGCTGACCATGATAATTAACAGGTCTGGATCAATCATACCAGAACCACCATATGCGACATTCAAATGGGCAGCAGACAACTGCATCGATGTGAAATTGGACAGCGATAAAGGTAAGGACTGGAGAATGGTGCTTCAGTAGTCATCATCATTGATCCCGACACTGACAGCATCGAGTTTGGCATGATGCACATGAAGGTCAGCAAGGAAATTATGCACATCCCCACCCCTAGGACAACAAGTTGACAAGAAGGCCTGGCACATATGAGTCTGAGAGAACACTCCCTTATAAGTGTACTCCTTGACAACTGCCTCCCACATCTCCATGACAGTTGGTTGACTGTCCACCACGATTAGCGTCGAATTCAGAAGCCACTGTACCAACACAGAACATGCAATGTTCTCATGATGCTCCCATTCCAGAATTTTGCTGGTGGTACCAAGAAGAATAGGGGCAGCAGGGGAAGTATCAGAGGAGTCTGAGGAAGCCAAAGAAGCCTTGACATGAGAGCCAGAACTGGGAGACGAAGCTGACGGAGGGGATACTGTAACTGAGGGAAGCTCGAGCATGGGCTTTGGGGTACTACCGTCAAAGTGGCCCCACAACCCCTTGCCTCGAACAGCAGTCCAGAAGTGCAACTGGAAGATCGCCCAGTTCACTCCTGACTGTTCAAGCTTGGGTACATTAGCAGGCACGATGTCGTTGATAACAGTAGTGGACATAATAGACTTGATGCTTGAAATTTTCATAGGGCCTTTTTAGCAACGGGCGGGGCCCATAACCTGTAGGAATAATAAACTCAGCACTCAAAGAACACATGAGAACTGAGGGACTCGCTACATTATTCTATGGTATTTATACTATCTAGAGTGTCCACAAACCACGAAAGAACAATAGAACCCATGGAACGGTGCACCACTGTGGTGCGATGACACAGGAGGACAATGTACAGGGACAACACAATGACATGATCACTGCTCACACTCATGGCCTTGGCACGCATTTGCCATCCACGGCCACCTATATTCCAACAAACAATTGGTACAGGACTATAGGAAAATCAACCAGTACATAGTCAAGGACAAAATGCCTATCTCTCTAATTAGCAAAATAGTTGACAGACTCAAAAATGCCAAACTATTTAATAAATTTGACATTATTTGGGGCTATAATAACATTTGCATTAAGGAGGGGAACAAATGGAAAGCAGTCCTTCTAACTAACTGCAGCCTCTTTGAATCCACAGTCATGTTTTTTGGATTATGCAACTTCCCAGCCACATTTTCACACATAATGACTACCATCTTTCAAGAAATGATCCATAATGGTACATTGACAAACTATATGGACAATTTTGTAATCCCAGCCCAATCAAAAACAGAACTCCAGGAAAGAACACTGAGATTCTTGAAAATTGCAGCTAAATATAATCTGTACTTCAAGTGGTCCAAATATGAATTTGGAGTATCCAAGGTATCTATTCTAGAGGTCAAAGTAGGGAATGGAAAAGTTGAAATGAAACAACAGAAGATCAAGGCCATAAGAAACTAGAACACTCCCTCTAACATCAAAGAAGTGATAAGTTTTCTAGGCTTTGTAAACTTCTACAGGAGATTCATTGAAGGATTCAGCAATATCACAGGTTCTCTTAATGCCTTGAAAGAGAAAACAGAGTGGAAATGGGGTCATGACAAACAAAAAACATTTGATACCCTGAAACAATATATTATTGAAGAACCAGTATTGACTCTTCCTTGACCTGACAGTAAATTCTGAGTAGAAACAGATGCATCAGGCTCCACCATAGGAGCCATCTTGTTTTAAGAATAAGATAGCAAGTGGCACTCAATAGCATTTATGTCATGAACCATGAGCTCTATAGAACAGAACTACAAAATCTATAACAAGGATCTTCTTGCTATTATGGAAGCTCTACATGTGTGGCAGCAATACCTCCTAGACATATAAGAAACATTTGAAGTCTGGACAGACCATGAGAACTTGAAGTATTTTAGAGAACTGCAGAAGCTCAATAGTAGACAGATATGATGGTATCTCAAGCAACAAGATTATGATTTTGTAATTTGCCACATACCTGGTAAAACCAACACTAAAGCTGACATTCTCTCTCAATGTGACAAGCTAGATTGACAGAAAGAAGACAAGGCTGTTACACTTCTCAAAAACTTCATACATAAAGTAACTATAAAAGAGGATCCAACACCCTCCATAATCCTACTATGAGAAGCATGTTTTAAGATCCTCATCAGCATGGACATAGAACAACAGATCAGGAACTGTACCACTATGGAGACTGAGGTACTCAGAGAATTAGAAGACCTATCAAAAGGGTTCTCGCAAGTAGATAGATTAGTGCACTATCAGAGAGGACTTTATGTCTCACTGGGAGATGACCTATAGTCCAAGATCATTCAAGAATTCCATGATGCACCAGATGCAGGCCACCTAGGCCAATACCAAATATTGGAAGTCTTGTCTAGAGACTTTTGGTGGCCAGGCATACAATGAGATGTGAAATAATTTGTCAATAGTTACAATATATGCCAATAAACACAGATCTACAGAGAATGGAAATTAGCACCCCTATACCCTCTACCAGTCCCCTCATGCTCTTAGGAAGAGATTTCCATTAACATGATCAGTCTGTTACCCCCTTCAGAAGGACATGATGCTATTCTAGTCATTGTGGACCATTTCACCAAAATAATATGTGTAATACCCACCATAACTTCCTTGATGGCAGGACAACTTGCTATCATATATCAGGATCAGATCTAGAAGCTACATTGGTTGCCAAGTAAGATTGTCAGTGATTGAGGGCCACAGTTTGCATCAAAGTTCATGAAAGGTCTATATAAAGCTCTCAGGATCAAACTGGCCCTGTCAACTGCTTATCATCTACAGACTGATAGACAGACAGAATGGATCAATCAAGAAGTCAAAAACTTCCTATAGAAGTATGTGTCCTATAAACAGAATGATTGGATATCCTGGCTTATGGTGGCAGAATTCCATTATAATGATAAGCAATACTTGGCAATGCACTACTCTTTATTCTTCCTGAACTATGGAAGGCACCCATGGAAGGAACTCATATCAGCATCATTGGCATCAGCAGTTGAAGACTTTGTAGTAGATCTAGTAAAAGTAAGGGAATTAGCAGCAGAGAGTATGAAATAAAACTGAAAGAGCATAGTAATCACATATGACAGAAAAAAAAGGGAAGCCCAGTCCTATCAAGTCAGTAATAGTGTGTAGTTGGAAGCTTGATTTTCAGAGATATAGTCCTTTTTCTATCTTAAAAATAGTTGGCAATGACACATACTGGCTCAAGCTACCACCTCAATGGGTTATTCATGATGTCTTCAATAAAGTTCTCCTATCACCAGCAAGAAATCCTGAGTTTGAGATCCAGCATAAACCTACACTACTGCTACCAGATCTGATCTTTTTTTTTTTTTTTTTAAACTCAAAAATTTATATACCAGTGTGCAATAGCAGTCCAGTCCTGGCTTAGTAGGCCAGGGTACTGTTACAAGCTAAACTAGAGGCCAAAAATGACTACATAAGAACAGAACAGCTAGTAAGTCCATATGTCCATTGCAGTCAACCTGATCAGATGTCCCCCTTCACACAAGGGCCTAGTTGATATTTTGGTTTCAGCAGCGACGGCCAAGCATGCACCTATCCTTGCACTCAGCCTCCACTGTCTTCTGAGAAATTTCCTGGAATGCCTCCTACAAGTCTAAGGAGGCTGACTTTTCAGCCAACCACATCCAGTCAAAGCAGTGGCACCAGAATGGGCACTGTCAGTTGGAGGCACTGTGCTCCTCTTTGCAGTTCACATAACACGTGGCATGCAGACATGGGGCTCCCACAGGGGTTGGTTCCTGGGGTGGCTTCACAGAGGGGCTACTCCTGCAGCAGGAAGCATGGTTGTGATGGCCAGCCTCAGTATGAGGACTAGCACACCAGGGGCATTGGGGGGCCTGAGAATGACAGGCATGAGTGGAGTGTCTCCAGCACCAGCAATGCTGACACAAAGGGACACCGGAGTGGGAGCAGGCTGCATGCACGAAGCATGAGGCCAGACTGAATTGAAAGGAGGAACTGATCAAGCACTTAGCAGTAGTGCCTGACTGGGAGTCGAGCACGTTGAACCACATGGTGGCAGTGTCAGCACAGCAAGAATTGCACATAACCCAAGGGCTATTCGCAAGAGTAAAGAGACTGGCCATGTGGGACCTCCCCATGACTGCCCGAACATCATTGGCAGTAATCTGCTGGCCCTCTGCCTTGAAGAAAGGAACGTCCACGACCTTGAGATAGGACCATGAGTGTGGAAGAGCTGTCTCAAGCCCACCCTCAGTGAGAGAGAGGAGGCGAGAGACACCAGCCTTTACCAGGCCTATTTTATTCTGGGAAGCAACACGAGACGTAAGGAGAGAGATCCCCCCATATGTAAAATGGCAGGAGTCGACCCAAAGGTTGCTCTTACCAAGGGAACAGTTTGCAGCACCCACCAGAGCTGGGAACTGCAAAGAGGAGGGAAGGGGGTCGATTTTGATGAGGACCTGCTGCTGGGAGAGACCAGGAACAGTCAACTTGATCTTCTGCTTAGGAGCAGCGGGTGGGACAGAAGCCTGATGCATTGCGATGATGTGCTCAGAGAGGAGGTCAGGGACCATCTTGGCCAAATTGACCAAAGATGTCACATTGCAAACAGTGTCAGCATAACTATGCTTAAGACTAGAGAGAGGAGGGGAACACTTAGAAGACTGAGCAGGCCAAGGGGGAGGAGTAGGCTTGGGAGCCAGGAGAGGATGGGCAGTAGCCTCTGAAGAAGGGCCACATGCTGGGACAGAGGAAGGAGGAGCAGCTGAGTCAGCTGTTCCATGGATTGGAAGAAGATGCTGTGAGGCATCATGAGAAAGCATGTCATGCAAGGCTGAAGCCAAGATGGGTACAGTAGGAGAGTCATCAAAGGACAGGATGTGATCTTGAGCAGCAAATATATGCCCTGCCGTAACAGACAGAGTATGCACAAAGCACATAAGGTCCTGCAGGTCAGGCCAAGGCTTGCCAGCCAGGGCTGTGAGTGAGTCATTGAGGGAGGTGACCCTATCCACCAGAGCAGCAGAAGGGGCAGCAGAAAGCCAAGAGGCAGCAGAGAGGGGACAGAGGTGAGGAGCAAAGGCACTTGCTCCCAGGAAGAGGCCACCAGTAACTGGGGAAGGGGAGACTGGAGGGGCAGGAGTAGACAGGCATGACGCAGAAGGTGCCAGGTGGGCAGGAGGAGGTGTGAGCTCAGCAACAACTGAGCTATGCTTCTTCTTGCCTTTTCCCTTGCAAGGGACAGGTGTGATGGGATTGGGTGGCCCAGCAGGGAGGACTGATGCATGAGGAGTAGAGGGGCCTGCCATCTCAGTGTCACCCCCCTGCAATGGAGTGGGGCTTGACATTTCAGCCTCCAACTCAACTTCAACGTCCTCATCCCAAGGACAACTCTTCAAACCGCATATATACAAGGACTTATTGTCAGACATAGTGAATATGAATGCACGACCAAAACCAAGGTGATGGTGGTATGTGGGAAAGAAGGGATTGTACCAGATCTGATCAATACAGAGGAAGAATAGGAGGTTGAAGAAATCTGAGGTCACTGAAAATAGAGTAGGGATACCCAGTACCTGGTTCACTGAAAGGGATATAGCAATGAAGAAGATCAATAGTTATCCAAGTCCCACTTGTCAAATATAGAGGAAGCAATCTAGAAATATCATAATAGGTCTTTAGAGTGAGCTTAATTAAGGAGGGGGATGAAACACAAAAAAACTCATAAAACCTATATTGAAATCATAGACCCAGTCAACACAAACCTGGTAAACACTTTACTACTAGTCACCCTACCTCGAGTTTATATTGCTATCTTCTCAGCCACTGCTATCATCTTCATCATCATTATCACTGCAACCATTATTACTGCCAAATATGATCACTCAGTTAACTGCAATATTATTCATCCTGATGTCTTACCCAACTTCTCCAGTACTGCCCTCAACTTCAAAGAAACCCAAGTTACTATTGCCCACTACCCTCCAAGCAGCCCTATATACCACAGCTAAAATTTGGCCCCTAGCCTTTAAGACCACTAAAGCCCCTGCCACATACAATATAGGCTGTGTAGATTTAGAGTCTATCAAGCCTCACAACCAAGCCCTTTGAGACCTCCTATATCTCTACAATAATCTTACTTACACTATCAACTCTCTTGCTATCCTTGAGGAACAGCTGAATCTCTTCATTCAATTGGCTCATAGCCTAGCTACCATCCTTGTGGATATAGAAGACAATGCCATTGAATTGTGTACAGAAGCATATTGAGGAGCTGATGCTTAGAAATTTGTAGAGAAAATTGCCACTGCTCTATACTATGTCTGAACTGCATAACTGATACCCAAGGCTCATTCTCTATAATACATCCTTGCCCAATACCTCTATGAGTACAATGAAATCAGAGAACAGTTTGTCATTGACCATATTGCTGAGATTACCCAGTCCTATGCCTGCACTAATCCTTATCCTATTCTATTACCTACTAGGAAATGTACTTCTCCAGCCTCTGGTACTGTTGAAATGTAAGGGAAATCTGTCAAAGACCTTACTGGAGGAAAAGACATTGAAATAGATAACTACAACTCCAACAACATCCCCACTGAAGGTATACCAGAACCAGCTATCATCAAGGATGCCCATGTCTTGTATAACTTCCTTCAGAAATATGATGCTGATTCTCTCAAGTTGTCTACACCCACCTACTTCATTGCCTCCAACCACTTTTATATACTATGAAAACATAGAGAAAGTGACAATGAATACTGGGCCAATGTCATCAACAAATTTGTAAAGGTTGTACCCTTACTTATGGACTATTGTTTTTATTACTTTTACCCTCATTTATTTTACTATTCACATATACCATTGCCATCATTTTATTATCTAATATGATATCATGTACTACTGGTCAGCATCTCTATTCAGGAGCTGACCTTACATCTACACTACAAGTACATACCCAATACAACACAGACTTATTGTACTTTGGTGTGAAGTAAGGTTTAGTTCTAATATTTATAAGGCAAAGCCTTACATTTTTTACAATAACCCTGTGTATTGCATGTGTAAACATGTGTAGCCATGTCATCACTGAAAATGACTGCAATATCACTACAACAACCCCACATGAAACTTTTACCTTACAAAATTAGCTTTTGATGACTTCTCAAGGAAGCCACCCACTGGGTCATTTCAAAGACCCCAAATAATAACACAACAGTGTCATATGATGCCAATGATCCATGCTGGGGCACTATGCTCACCATGGAGATGCCAACCAATCAGAGTATGAACATACACAAGGTCTATTCTGAGAACCCCACTGAGTTATAAGTGGGATTAGCTCTTATTGATGCTGAACCAATACCAGCAGAATGTTATGAGGTACCAGAAGGACCTCTACCTAGTATCTCACTGACAGAGTGACTGTATAATATACAGTTAGAGCATAAAAGCCTGCCCAGACAAGAAGGTGGCTTATATATTATCACTGAAGGGATAGAAAATATATCCCTTTAATTCCCTGACATTTGAGCACTTGAGCTTGAAGAGATATTCAAAGAAGAGGACAAGATTGAGTCTCTATTTCAAATGAATGAAGTGTTGAGTCCACATCATCAAGAATAGATCTGCACCTATGCACAGACTATAACAAAGGAATGATTCCAAAGGAACCAAAGAGCCCCTCCCACAGACAACCCCATCTATGTGGAGATGTATCTAACAGTGATTTAATGCCTTTGTGAAAAATATAAAAATATTAGAGATATCAAGAAGAGAATAAATTCCCCTTGATCTAACATATCAATGCCTATGAAGGAGGTATATGGTATTTGGGAGACTGAAGCCTTCACTCAATTCAAGAAAGAACCTTGAGAGGGTAATTTTGACCCTCAAGAGACCAGTAATTTCAATCAAAATTGGCATAATTGAAGAGAGCCTTTCTGAATATCTCCTAGCTCTTGTTGGGTCCCAATGACTCCACAACTGGAACCACAATGTCCCCCTTCTATGACCATATCTGAAATGACAAATATCAGCCAAGCTATCAAGCAGCTTAATGTACTATAACATCCAAACAAAAGTCTCAAATCCTATAACACATGACTTAGTGCTCAGTGATGATTGGAGAGGATAAATCCCCTTCAGTCCAGAGATAATTCTATAGTGAAAATACTACAGCCCAGCAGACAAGAAGTGGATGAATCAGTTGCTAACTTAGCAACCACTCATCATTCTGCAAGAGCTGAATTTATTCAACTAACCAATATTGATGACACATATACACCATTGGTGCCATCCATACTTTTATCCCCCAGCCAAAGAGATGAGTTACCCTAGGCACAACTCTCTTTTCTGATATCTTATAGCATAGGAACTTTGCCAGAGCCAGTGCAAAGAATGGCTTCTAGAATATTTATGGGTACAACCCATGGACAATTGTTGAAGGTAAAACTTGAGGACCTTACTCCTCAAGAGCCTCATATGAACATTACAAATCAAGCAAAACCAATGTTAACTAAACCAATTGAGGTGTTTGATACAATGAAGGTGGAGTTACCTTCACTATTTACTCAACTCCTATCTTGAAAAGAGGATAAGGGGAAAAGGCCACAGTGGGAAATATTAAAGCCACTCATTATCCCACAAATACTATCAAAGTCACAGCTGGTACTAAACTTACTGCCACCAATGAGAATAACTATGGCACCATTGCCATACAATCTAAATCCTAAGCCAGCTGTAGTAGTAGTATCACAGCCACCTCTGTATCTGGCTCATAACCAACTGATCACAAGCCAGGCTGACACTCAGACTAATCCACTACCTGTCCAGGTTGATGATCAACCTCAGAACCCACCACCTACAATGATGATGGTACATAATACCACTGCTAGTCCACCTACAGCCACCACTCATCATTAAATGATGAGAGTGCCTATAGCTGCTGCATGGACAGATTGAGTAGGTCTATAGCAGATGTGTAATGAGGATATACAAAATTATAGATCCTCAAATATAAATAACCAAGGAATTATATTCCAAGGTCATATACTGATCAAATCATTGGGTGCAGGACCACCCAAACCTGAACCTAGTGAAGGTAATGGGCCTTTGTTCACAAACCCATTCACAAGTACACCTGCAAAGGGACAACCTGAGACCCTCCAAAAAACAGTATGCATGTCAGTACCAGCCAAAGGCAGTGATGTAGGTAATGTAGCACCTGAAGATGAGAGAAGAAAATTTAGGTCCCCCTTTAGAGAGACAGCCCAACCTGGTCTGCTATATTGTAAGGAGTAACAATACTTCTTATTCAAAGATATGGCACCTGACAAATCCAGCCCTGGAATTGCAGAGACACATAGGCAGTATAATGCTGCCATGTACAATCATCTAGAACAGACAATAGACCAATATTTAGCACAAAAAATGCTAATGCCAGAAGGTTATAAGCTGAGTAAGCCTTTAGAAAAGACTACTATCACTTATGGTGGTAGTATGAAGTATAGTGATCTTGAGGACTTTGTCCTCAACTTATGCATCAATTATTCAATGAAAGGACTAGGTGGAAACTTAGACAATCTACAAGAGAATAATACAAATAAAACTCATATATTTGTGCTATAATATCATTTAACTGGAGAAGCGAAGGACATGTATAATTGACATGTTATGAGTATTAATCATAGTAAATATGATTGGACATTCAAATCAGTAATGCTAGCATTATATGATCACTTTGTATGCCTAACTTCAATATACAAAGCTTGTAAGAGCCTTCAAAATATAAAGTACTCAGTAGAAGAAGGTGTTCAAACCTTCTATGATCACATATTAGACTATATGAGGGTGATGGCTATACACCCTGACAATTACTCTTTAGTTCAGACATTCATGCAAGGTATACCAAGTATGATGTCTGAATATCTTATGTTCAACAAGGGACTATCTTCTGAAGTGAACAGTATTGAAGACTTTGTCAAGCACACACTCAACTATGAATGTTGTAAAGATGTTAGTGCTTTCTTTCAAAAAGAGATCAAGGGAAGAATAAGCAATATGAACTTGAAAACAGTTCTGAAAAACCCCTTCAAGCTGAAAACAGCTTGGGTGCCAAAAAAGATTTCTGCTAGTCATGATAGGATACCAGTCAATGAATTAAGGCATTCTTTAACACCTAGAAAGTCTGGTGGACAGCCAGATAGTAAGCTATATAAAAGAAATGTGTCCTTTGAGATACTGAAGGACAATCTAAGATATGCTAATAAAGCATTACCCTAGACTAGCCCTGGGCCTAGTGCAGCATGGCCTTGCCAAAAATGTGGTGGAATTGACCATTGGGCAGACAAATGCCCTCAAGACAACAAAGGTAAAAGTTACCTTAAAGCTGCACATACCATCACAGAGAGAGATGATGGTTTAAATTATATAGATAGTGGATCTATAGAGGATCCATCAGATGAGAACAATAATGAGGCTGATGATAATGAGCCTCAAGAAGCTGAATCTAGCAAGGATGAATATGTTGAAGTCAAAGTTATTGAGTCAGACTATGGATCCAATGTAGACAAAGACTACAAATTTGGAGCCATGATCCAAGATGCAGATGACAATGAGATCTTCATTAATGGGCTCACTGTAGAGCCATCTCTCACTCCAGAAGACAAAATAAAAAGGAACAATAGCAAAAAAGTAAAAATAAGGAGAGTAATCCTCCTTAAGTATAGGGAAAAAATTAATAGATCTAGCTAATATGTATGAACAAGTACACATCCAACTAGAAGATGTGTTGAAATCAGCCTTTGCAACCATTGCAGGAGCATACATCAGTAATGTAATGTAGCAAGGAGACTGCAATGTGCTTACAACTTTCCAATAGTTAATGACCACTATATTCTGTGATGTACTCAGTATATGTGTTCACATTTATTTAGATGATATATTCATCTATTCAGACACCATAGAGGAACATCAATCACATCTAGTGATTGTGTTTGGTAAGCTATGTGAGCAGCAGTTATATATCAAGCAGTCTAAATATGACCTCTACACTAAACACATAGAATGTCTAGGCCACATAATTGACAACAAAAGTGTTCACCCTGATCTGGATAAGCTCCATAGACTGAGGGAATAGTGCATTTCTCACAACTACCATGACATCCAATAATTCATTGAATTAATAAATTATTTGTCCAACTTTCTGCCAGATGTTATAGCATACACAGGGCTGCTCATATCTATAACAATGAATGGGACTCTGTTCCATTAGAGACCACTGCACCAATGGTACTTTGACAGAATCAAAGCAATATATGAAAAAATCTTGGTTATTAAACTAGTAGATACTCATAACAAGGATCTAATATAGGTTATTTGTGATGCATCAAGAACAGGAATCAGAGCTATGTATGGTCAAGGACTGTCATAGACTGACTGCAGACCTGCAGGATTTATGTCTAAGAAGTTCACACTAGTACAGCAAAACTATGCTGTTTATGAGATGGAAATGCTTGTGATATTAGAAGCATTAATGAAGTGGGAAAATAAACTACTTATCAGATATAGAATCTATGTGATCATGGATCACAAAGCACTTGAGTTCTTCAAAACTCAAGCTCATTTATCAGTATAACAAGGCCAATGAATGGACTATATGTCAAGGTTCAACTTTTTTTTTTTTTTTTTTTT
>KQ962366.1:0-17199 GCA_001563735.1 Leucoagaricus sp. SymC.cos | reverse complement strand
GTGGTAATGTGATCAAGGTACTCACGGGTCAAATATATTTAGTATATTTGATCTTAAAATGCTCCTTAAAATGTTCTGTTCATTAGCCGGCCATGTGGGCCCATGAAATATATTTGATGTCTACTTAGTACAGCAGAAAAATCCCTAATGTAAATAAATGCAATGCTATTACATGGCAACCAAACTTTATCACTCCATTGTGGGCACAAACACTTACCGTTCCATCGACAGAAAATTTGAACTGAAGTTTTACATTGTTCTCCAACAGTCTGAACTTCTACAAGCAACAATGTCCACTGATCTTCCTGCTCATGGTGCCTGTAAAAGCCAGTGTACATCTCAATGCTCTCAGTATATTGAGAATGGGACTTTTTCTCCCACACCTGCCAGGGGTAGTCCAGGTCAATGTGCTTGTGGACATCCTTATGTCGTACACCAGTTACATCCTAGACATTTCTGTGATGGCCTGATCCCAAAGAGTGGCTACTCAAACACAGGATGTGTTCGCTTTTGGGCAGTAAGTGACTCAAATCTTATCACTCCCTTGCCACTTTGTTTATCTCTTCCAGACTGACCTATCTGGCCCCGTCCTGAGACTGTGCATTTGTGGTATTAACTAGCTCGCTCATGCCCCACTTGAGTACATTCTTTGTCCTGTCCATGTTTTTATGATTGCTCAATATGGCATTAGGAACTTAGATGTGGCTCCAGCAGCTAACGCTAGTCCTCTTATATCTCCACCAACCCCTCAGGTCCTGTCCTCTCAGGTCCTGTCCTCTCAGGTCCAACCAAATGGTCATGGCATAATGACTTCGGCTTCCGTTGAAGGCCATCAGCAGCCAGACAGGTCTTTTATGTCTTTGTGAGTGTTTTTGTCAAACCCAGAGCCCAACACTGTCCTCACAAGATTGTCTTATAGACTATTTGTCTCTCAGACCACTTTACCAGCCTCTCAGCCATGTCCAGTTCCCCCTCCTAATCCGTTACCACTCACAGCGATTCCACCCAACCCAGTTGAGGCATATACTATACCCGCCATTGGTGGTGTGGCTGCATCTGTTAATGCTCAACATCAAATCAGTTATGAATATGCAGTGCTTCCTGGTACTCAGTCATCTCGTGGACGCAATGGCCACTCATCATCTTCACATACCTCTACTATTGCACAGCGCAATAATCCCATTTGTCATTTGATTGTGCCCCCGCAACCAATTCCAGTTCATATCAAGTTACGCCTTGTTCTCTGGGTTTTCTCCAATCTCCACTCCTTACCAGATGATGGCATAGGTGGTGGATTGATAGGGGGATCTTACTCAATCAGCACCCATGCTAGTCATGGCATGACTCTTGGAAGGATGAAGACAGTTGGCCAATATATCAAGGCTGCCAAGGACTCTGGCCTGGTTTTCTATCTCGAAGTTGAGGAGGGGATAAAGGGCAAGCCGCTGGCTGATGCAATTACTACTGCATTAACTACAAACGCCAGTGGAAGAGCATATGAGATTGTTGATGAAGCTAGTGAGGATGGAGAGCACCCACTCTATCAGTATCCTTGGGCTTTCCTTGCCAGCACCAGAGGAGGTATATCCCCAATCCGACTCTATGAACCCAACAACGTCACTTTCGACAACCTCACCATTGCTAAGATCAAGTCCTTCTGGAAGAATGGTTGCCCAAACAATACAGATTCAGATCATCAAACTGTCTTCATCAGTGAGTATTCATTCTTATTGCTGTTTCTGAGCTCATGAGTTGTTGCTTCTTCAGAGCCTACATTTGCTGACGCTCGTATGCCTGGTCATGAAGATGAATGCTTCGGCCGAAAGGTCCTTGCCCAGGCTGACATCTTCACACCAGGCATTAGCGGATTAACATGTATGAAATCATGTCCTCTACAGGATTGGGATGGTGTAGGTTTTTATCAGGCTTGCTAGGTGATAAGCTGACTTGTGCTTCCAGGAAACCCTTCCATCTGCTGAAAGCCCAGTTTCAGCTGCTCTGTCTCTTCTTCAGCCTGCATTGGATCCGTCTCCAGCAGCACCCACACAGGGACCCCTTTCAACTCTACTTCAGGATGTGAGTCTTTTGCTTTCGACATGTTGGACACTATCTGCTCACTTGCATTACAGACTCCAGCTCAGGAAGTTATTGAGCTTTCCTCAGATAATGAGGAGCCAACCTCAAGGACTGGTAATATTAGGGGAAATAGGACAGGAGACCCAAACCCGCATCCGCGTAACAGGCCTAGGACCTCAGTGTGTACCTATCAATCTTATTTTCATCTTGGTTTCTCATTCTCCTAGACTGACAGCGATACCTCCTTACAGTCAGGCTATGAATATCCTCCTCTCAGTCCTCTCCCACTTGAGCGTCTTCTAGAGCCATTTCCAATGTATAAAATCGCACCTGTCAAAGAGATTGACACTTGGCAGAAGCAAGTTGAACTTGTAGCTGAACAACACATTTTGGTTCTTTCACCTGAAGACCTCTTCAAACAAACTGATTACGACCATGATATTGTGATCATTAAGGCTCCATCGATAGAAGCTGCCTGTCAGACACTGTTTGACCTGGTAGTTCGCCTCACATCACTAGTATATGAGGATAGGATCTGGTTATATAGTGCCAATGCATCACCTAACCTTTTGGATGGCATTGATTATAACCCAAAGGTCACTTTTGATAGTTTCTTCTGACAAGAAGGAATTTTAATTCAAATGTGAGCTCCATCGCTAATTGCCAACCTCAATAGTTTATTAACAATCCCTATAGCAACGAGGCTTATGGCGAGGGCGTCACTACTATGGTCTTAAATTAGATCTGGACACTTTTGACCTCGAAGCAAGAGTATTGGGCTGCACAAGGCTCTGGTCTCTAACAGCCCGTGTTCTCAGCTGTTCTAATCAGGGATGATGAGAGAGTCTATTGGAGGGCTTGTGGAGCCGTCGCTGCTATAATTCTTTTCCATCTTGGCGGCCTTCCGTCATTGTCCCCTTGGCTTGTCTTCACCGCTATATCTGGCCCTCACTTTCTCTCAATTCCTTTCCATGTCATTGAGCGTCTTGACCCCTCAAATGGCGAGTATCTGCAGCACTGGGCCTCTCTTGAACCTAGCACCAATGTTGAGATGCCAGATGGACTTAGCGAGTTATTGGCACTGACTGGTGAAAGCGTAAGTACTTCTTCAGTGTGTATTTGTATATTAGCTCTCATATTTGACTCATAGTTTGACTGTATCAAGGGGACTCGGCATCCTGATCTGCATGCACAGTTCAACAAACACTTCTTCTCGTATCTCCTACTTAGTATGCCCAAAGGAATTGACAATGTTGCAATTCAAGAGTTTATCACTGGCTTCAATGTTCGTTTTGCTTTAAATGGCTTTCTTGTTGATGTGCATATAATGAATAAGTCAGCATTTGAGACATCCTGCTCATAAAAAGCTTATAGATGTTCTATACCTGGGCATCAGTCAGTCAGGAGCCAATAATGTATTGCTCCTTGCTAGGCACCATGTTTACATGTGAGATCATAAACCCAGGAGACGTCATCTCCCGTGTCCATGTCAAGAAGCACAAGCTAGCATCCAACACAGTTTATGTCCATGTACAGCCAATGCAGGAATTGTTGGTGGCTTATCTTAAGGAGAGTGAAGACTCTGAGGGAGTAGAAGCAGAAGTCTTGGCCAGTTTTAAATCTGAGATAGCACTTCGAACAGCTCCGAACTTCCAAGCAAGAGTGTTGTTGGAAGCTTTCACTGGTACAGCCCTTATGCCAAGCTTTGTGAGCTGGAAACTTACTGTGAGCAATACAATTCTGGAACTCAATTATGTGACTTACTCTCACCAGTTTCACCTCACCGATCAAGAGCCTTTACCTGGTCCCAACTATGAAGCACTTGTCGACACATTCCGAGTTGCTGCTTATATGCACTCAGCACATCTCTATCTTAATCCTACTCTTCTGGCAGTGCTGAAAATTGAGGATCATACAGTTTGACAGGTTAAGTTTAATGCATGGATGCACCCTCGTTTGTTGGCTGTGCGAGAGGCTCAGTTCCAGGTAAAATAGTGACAATATCATTAGATAGTTAGATCGTGAGCTAGCTCTGAAATACAAGGTGCATTGACTCCATGTGCTGCTTCAGGTAAACCTGGCTTTTGAGTTTCACCGCTTCAGGGGCCCAACAGCATAAGACGCGTCTTGGCTAGCTACAACATTCTCAAAGCAATGGCTATTGCTATCTTTTACGTCCACTCAAGCTCTACCCCCTGCATCATGATCTCTCCAAAGATCCCCTGCAAAACCTCAAACATCCTAACAACCGAAGATGTCTTTATATTTATCCAAACATCAATGTTGCATCTTTCATGTCGCGTTGAATCCATTGATGCATGTTATATTGGGGTTACCACCAAGCTAGTCCAGGAGGGAATGGACTTTATGGACTATTTGTTTGGCTTCAGTGAGCTTGGTAAAGTAGAGGATATCAAGAGCCAAAGTTTGGCGATCGCACCTGTTGATCCAGGAGCAGTTGGATATTTGGAATGGACTCGTTCCTTTCAATTACCAGAGGACGAAACTCCATATTCCCTGCATTTATATCCCCAGGTACGCTCAGACTTGCTAATCACTAACTATGACTCCCTCTGACAAAAGGAACCAGCATTTTTCTACAATATCACAAATGCCTTTGCGAACCTTTGGAAACACCAACAAGTTGGAGCCCTTCACAGCCAACTACTTTAACACAGCCTTTTCAGGAATTCGTAACAACCTTGCATTCTGAAAGGCAGCACTTCAGGATCTTGGCTTTGGAGATGGATACGCTCGCGTTCTGAAGTATCATCTTCTCTCCACAATTACCAAAGGCCTCCACTTTTCTTGGAACTTTAATAAAGAGGTCAAGGTTGAACATGATGGCAGACCATTAACTTTCAAGCCAGCAGAGCTGCTTCATTTTTTGAATGTTGGGAGCATTCATACCATCAAAATGATCTATAGTCACATAAAGGCTGGCAATGCTCACTTGTCGCACCTTTGTGCAACAGGTTTTCGGAGGGATACAAGGGCTGCTCAGGAAATGCAAGCTAGACGTTTGGAAGTTATCCAGTCATCAGACATTCTAGTCACTGCTTCTGGACATCTCAAAGGTCCTCTATCTAATGTGGAATTGTGGGTGATGAAGATGACTGTAAGCGACCATCTCAGACTCATTGAAAAGCAGCCAGGGAAGGGGAGGAAGGGAAAAGAGAACCGTCAATAGACTATAGAAATCAAATTTTTGCTGTCTCGTGCTATATGGGTTGTTTGTTGTTTACTCTATATGGCAAATTACATATTCCTCCCACCATTGACTCTCAACCTCCACGCACTCTTTCATCCATTTGCGAAGTTCATGTCAGCCTCTGGCAATCTCCGATCACCTGAAGATCTGCACAGGACCTTTGCTGACCTACAAAGGCAGACTACAATCGTCCTTCGGACTCAACATGGCGATGCATTGTGGCTTTCACAACATCAAGGTGTCCTTGAAAGATGGATAGAACTAGCACAGGGAGTGAGTCCTCTAAGCTTGAGATAAATCATTGAAACATACCGATTTTGTCTCCAGTATTCCTCCATTGTGGCCGATGAAACACTCAGCTCTATGCTTGCCTTTATCCACCAGCTTGTCAATTGTCTTGAGGAAGCCAAGTCAGCTTTGGACGATAGTCCTGACACATCACCTCCTCTCACTGCCTACAAGTCTCATATGGGAAAATGGGGAAGGCCTCGACTAGAAATTGCACCAAACTTTCTTGAGATGCTCTCAACTCGAATGACTCCTACATGGTTGAAAGGTCACCTTGAGAGGACCCACGATCTATCCATCAGCACCAAAACAATCTGCCAGAGGCTGCTGGAACAGGGCTTAGCACAGCCTCATGCTCC
This sequence comes from Leucoagaricus sp. SymC.cos, assembly GCA_001563735.1. Lineage (NCBI taxonomy): Eukaryota > Fungi > Basidiomycota > Agaricomycetes > Agaricales > Agaricaceae > Leucoagaricus > Leucoagaricus sp. SymC.cos. The sequence continues at coordinate 11,265 of KQ962366.1, read as the reverse complement.
GGTGTTTCTACAGACAACAGACGAGAATGGAAATACTCAACACATTTGATCTGCAACCCAATGTATGGCTTACAATGAAACTCCTATAACAGACGATCAGCTTAATGCCCATATGAGGGATCTTCTGCAATCTTTTGCTGAGCACAACGGCCATACTATGACAATTGGTCTCTTACACAGCAGGGGCATTAGAGTATCAAGACATCAGATGGAGCAGTCAAGAGCCCGTGTGCAAGGGCTTTCACAGCCATTTGGGAGGGTTCTTATCCAGCAGAGAACATACGATGTGGCAGGCGCTAATAGTCTCTGGCATCATGACGGGCAGCATGGTGAGTTCATTCAGTTCCACAGCCTAGTGGGAGGTACATTCAATATCTTGTCCAGGATTGATTAAATACAAGTTGGTCATTCATGCATTCATCGACAGTAAAACTTGCTTTGTGACTAGGCTTCGTGTCCACAACAACAACTGTGCAACCACTATCTTGGACTTATTCCAGGATGCTGTGCAGACATACGGGCTGCCCAGTAGAGTACGCGGAGATCACGGTACAGAGAATTTACTTGTTGCCCAGTACATGGAGTTAGCGAGGGGAAGTAACCGAGGCTCTTATTTGTGGGGAAGGTATGGCAAGCCCTTAGATCTCCTTACTGAATGCTGAGAGCCATGATTGGACAGGAGTGTACACAACACTAGGATTGAGAGGCTCTGGGTGGATGTCAAGAAGGGGTTTGTCCACAAATGGGTCGATTTCTTTGTCAACTTAAGTCGGAATTATGGGTTTCATCCGGAATGGCCTGACCATATATGGCTTCTTCATCATATCTTTCTTCATCAAATCAACCACAAAGCTGACAAGTGGCATGCAATGTGGAATGAACATCCTTTATCTATCCCTGGTATTGGTAACAACAGTCCTGCTCTGATGTATGCCATCAGTCTGGGCCTACATGGAGTGCACGGTTGGTCTGCAAGTGAAGGTACAGACCCAGAGGTTGTTGACAGAGACTACAGAGTTGAGATTGAACAGGTAGCAAACATTGCAGAGCATTCTGATAACGAGAGGGATAGGCTGGCAGGGGAAAATCATTAAGGCATCCTTCCCCATGTAGGTCTCCACAACCCTCCTACCGAGGTTGCCTGTGAACTGCCGAATTGTCCCCTTCCTCTTCATAAAATACAACTTCTGGACTATTACCTATATGAAGCTGTCAACATGGACTCTCAGGAGGTAGAAGTGCGGGAACAACAGTGGGCAAAGGGATTATATTTGTATGAGTGGTTGAAAAGCTTTCCTGAGGAGGCGTTCATGGATGTGATCCTATCGTGAAAATATAGAGAGAATTTATTTCTAGTCCATCCTTTTAGCTCTACCGCTATCTATGGTGTATGAAAGTTCATCCAAGGTGCTAAAAAGTCGCAGCGCTCGGAGGTACCTTGTAGGCTTCCGATGCTGCAATTCCATAAAACGACTGTGATTATTCTTCCACAACTGCTTTTCCGTCATGAAGCCGTTGTCAATGTACTGGAAGATGCTGGCAGGATTGTAAAAGGTGAGGGATGCGCATTGCTCATTCTCCCTAACTGGGACATTGCAATGATATAGCATAGCTGACAGCAAGAGGACAATAGAATTGGGAGGGAACTCCATGGTGAGATGGAGATCATCGAAGACCAAATGACCCCCTCTAGTATGGTCAAATTGACTAAGAGCCACAACAGCACACCAGCCAAAGGCAAGATTCATGTTGTCTTGATGTTGTATGGTATATGCTGTAGGTCCATCGTTAGGAGAAGCACAGATGTAGAAGCTTTTGGGGCTGATCCTGCGAAGACGTTTTCGAAAACGAGATTTCTTGAACAATTTGCAAACATATCTCCACACATATGCTTGGAGATTTGGAGCCCACATCCAATGGCAAGCTAGGAGTATGGTAAGCATATAATACAGCCAATACTGCACAGTACATACATTCTACATGCCATAGTACTCGTTGCAACAGATGCGATCCCATTAGATTCTCAGCTAAAGTCTAGAGCTTGCAACTGAGATACCGATTTGTGATGGTCTGGTTTCCTCAGCCGCAAGTTACCCCAACATCAAGTGTTCGGTAGTCTCCTCGCTTGTGATGAAGGTACTTCTCAGGGTAGTTCTTGACCTTGGAAAACTCATCATGAATGACATTATAGAGTTGTTGACAGTCGGTTTCCCAGGACGATTCCCTGGGTTGACCAGCAAAGACTTGAAATACACGCCGCTCGCTGTCGACAAAAGGCATGGCAGTTTTCCCTGAGATACAAATAACTGTTAGATGATAAGTTTGAAAAAAAAAAGACTGTCTCACCATCCCACTCAACCACTTTGTATCTCTTCGCGATGTAATGTTCCAAAGGGTACACTTCACAAATGGTTCCAGCTACCCTTGTCATGCTCGACAATGAAAGGTCAGAGGCCATGACATAGGGTTCAGCGGTGTTGATACGAGAGGAGGAAAGGCAAGCAGAGGCGAGGTGAATAATGGGCTGATAGACCGAAGGCTTCAATGGTAAATAGGTGATTTTAAATGGTGAGTTGGTGCCGTGGTCGTTCTTGACGAAATACCCGCCGTTTTGTATGCCAAAGTCTTCATGTCTGACTCCTGTCTGAATGGGAACGGCGGAATGGATCACCGTTCCTTGAACCTTGGTTGCTGGGCACACTCTTCAATTCCTTTGTTGCTTCTCTCACCTCCTCTTTTTGTTCCTTTGCTTGCTTGTTGCATTGGTAGGCTCAGGAAGCCGAAAATACAGAAAGGCGGATACAGGGTCATCACTGTCAGAATCTGAAGTTGAGAGGGGTGCGTCCTCGAGGAGGCTCTTGCTCAGACACTCTTCCCACTTTGACTTGTCAGACTTGCCAATCCATTGGTCTTTCTTCATTTGTCGCTCTTTGTCAAGTGTCAGGCGCGTGAAATCCAAATTGTCTTCAGAATCCGAAGGTGTTAAGCGATGTACATCTTCAGGGTCAGAAAGATCAGATGAGTCAGAGCAAGAATAGAGACCACTGGACTGCAGGTCATAGTTGGCGTGCTTTGTTGCTTCCACTGAGGAACCAGCAAGGGTTGAATAATTGAGCTTTCAAGGAGATTGCTTACAGAATTGCAATCTAAATCTGCTGCTGGCAAGTCCATTTTCCTCCTCACCACAACTCTCCCAGTTGTCATCCCCATCATATCCATCATTACTATCATCTTCTCACTCAACAGCATCCCACATAAAGTCTTCCAAGCGCTGTCTATCAACAGCCTGCACTGCGTCTATCTCAAGGGGTTTATTGTCATTGCAAGCCTGAGAGGACAGTAATCAGCATAGATTTTTAGTCATTGAATGCTCTATGAACCTCTAGCAGAAGCTGACAATGAACCACGAGACCTCCTGCAGACATGAAAAAAGAACTGACCAGCAAGGACAGAGTGTAGGCACGTTCGGGTATGAAGGTCTTCTTATATTGGCATGCTGACATGCATATGTCAGTAAGATGCAGTGACGAAGGCGTAGGGAAACACACCTTTTACATGCTTCGATTGCCCATTACAGGGTTAATGAAATGTGTAATGTTCGATACATGAGATTGGTAATATGCCGAGAAATGAATCGTCTCAGCAGAAGTAAACCTCGACGTTACATTTTGCAAAGTTGTGCCATGCGTCATAGTTCCACAATCCCCGCTGTGGCAGATGAAGGGGAACTCAGCATGTATATCACACCACTGCTACTTTTGAAACCTCGAGGGTCTGTGAATCACTCAGTATGGTGGGTTTCTATTCAAAATGGAGCTTGATCATCTAACAAATGATCACGCTGTGAAAGGGAATATGTCCCAATCAACCAAAAGGAGTATGATCAAGAATGGAGACAATGATAGTGGGTCCATGGGATACACAGACTATAACTAGGACGGAGAGCAGACGCTGAGTCTGCTACTCTACTAAAAGTTTCTTTTTCGCGTTCGTCTCCACTAAGTCATTGATGGCACACCTGACCAACTGGTCATTCAAAATTTCTTGCAGTAAAGAATCGAGTGCCAAAGCTTGGCCGTTGGACTGCTGTTCAGGACTTGTTGAGTATAAAGGTTGCCTTCGTTATATGTCAGTAGTAATCTCAAGATGTGAACTGGACAGTGGCTTTACCTGCAGATCTTCGTCATCATCTCGTCAAAACGACATTAACGCTCTCAGTGAGAAGAACTGAGACGTCGTAGGTATAGCTCCTTCCAACCTTCATCGCTCTAGCCAATCAAGCATCTTAGTCCAAGCCCTCAGTAGTAGCTCCTTGGTAGGACCATGGGAGCTGAACTGGCATGTAGGCGAACCTAGAGTACCAGCGCTGTAGGTGAATAGGACGACTCATGACAGCGAGAGAGCAAGTCGCATTGGAGTGAGCAATGAGGTATTTGGCTTCCAAATATCAATTTCCCACTCTCGGACCCACTGGGACAACTCAACAAAACAGGTCTATTTTGGGAGTCGAGCGCTAATTTACTTTCTCTCTTACCACCATATTGTTCAGCGCCTGTAAGTTGACCCCCTCATGCTAAAGGCCTTGATTAAGACTCATGTAAATTTTTAGTTATGCCGCTATCAGTATAAGTGCGCTCTTCTCCATCCAAAAGAACGCTCTCCCTCTATTGGTAGGTCCCGTGGTTCCATCATATTTAGTATGGTGACTGATGCTCTAATAGAACCCTTGCTCCTTTGCTGGCTTTGGAGGTAGCACTGGTTCGCCAGGCTACCTAATCTTTTCTCATTACCTTTCAGTTCATGTGCAGTTTGTAGGTATTTCTGGTTCGCCAGCATACCTCATTTCCTTCGTGTATCCATTTGTTTCTTTTGTGTAATTCATCCATGCAAGATTCTGGTAACAGGCAAGGTACACCAGCGGGGATGGTGTGGGTGTACAATGGTGATATCTAGTATTCGCCAAACAGCATCTGGTTTACCCCTCCTCCTCTGCATGATCATAAACCTCCGAGATTTATGCCTGGCCAGTCGACAGCAGCAGATTCCCAGCTGCCACAGTGGTGGGATATTGAAACAGAATGGATTGGTTTTGTGCCAATGCAGCCAGTGCTGTATGAAGGCGCGTGGTTCAGACCATTGAATTCATTGCCAGATATGGTGCATGCATTGCCCACTGGTCAATACCAGCTGAACAAAGCTTGGATATCTGTCTGGACCTGCATCGAGGAAACACTTATCACTGTAGTTCACACTCTGAAGAAAAAGAACGCCTTCAGATGTCTTATGCCTTTTGCACCTGAGGAATGGAAGTATGATGCCATCCATCACACAGAGGAGGCTGCTTTAATGCACATTAAGAATGGGAGAGATTGGTTTGCAATGTGGATTGGGTTACTCTATTGGATGACAAGGAAAAGCATCAATCCAGCCTCATTTGTTGAGGGCATCAGTGCTCCAACGTGGTTTATCCAGCTTGTTCAAGAACTACCATTGCAACAAGCAATATGGGATTTAGTATGGACTGTGCCTCTTCTCCAGAGGAGTATGAGATGGAATCAGGTGGGCGTTTGGCTGCATCATCTGGCCGATGTCAATGAACAACCTTCCACACAATGGTTCGTGGATCAACACATACCTGTATGGTATAGATGGGGACACAGAGAAGACCAGAGCAACCAAAACCCCTTCTTTGCTTTGATCAGTTCTTCAGCCAAAGAAAGACAAAGTGCTACCACTTTGATCTTCTCCATGCTGTTAATGTATCTTCCTGTTGATGTAGTTCCTCTGAATACACCTCATGGTAAATCAGCTGCATCATTCCTTGACTACAATCACTTTCACGAGTCGTTCCCAACCGGGATGCCCGACTACCATCACTTCGGCAAGACTAGCGAGTCAGTGATTCAGGATTTACCTGGTGAAGAGAATGATTTATGTGTTGAGGAGAACTGCCTTCACAACTCCTGTACATCCGAGATACAGACCCCACCAGACACGAGCCATCTTGATCCTAACTCAAAAGACATTGATGTGTGGAAGACTGTGATAGCCATGGCCAAGAAAATCTGGGATACATTCTGGGAGAAGCGAAAGGCAACTCATGAGCGAATGCTGAAGGAAGAGACACCCATGAAGAGAGAAGTCAGGCAAAACCATGAACGAAACAAGCCACATAAGTCTGTGAAAGTTTATGAGTGGGGGTGGAATACAGAGACACTGCCCAAATTTGTCAAGGAGTTAGTGAGGATCGCGGATCAAGAGGAGACACTAGCAGAGCATGAGAACCTAATCGAGGTCTACAACTCTTTTTTTAATGAATGGCATTGCACTGCTAAATTTCAAGACACCTGGGTTGTTGAAGATACGACGGCACCTGTCTGCTTGAGAGCTCTGAGTCCTGATCTACTCTCTTCAGATGTCTCGTCATCATTGGTGCCTTACAAGCATATGGCATCTTCAACTAAGGAATTCAAGCAAGAGCGCACTCAGCTGGAGGTTGTCTGCCTGTTGTCGCGTTTCTTTGGCTTTGTTCCACCCATTCCAATGCACGATAACTCCACTGCAGTCACAACTGATGCTGACAAAAAGTGTCTCGTCGCTATTCTGGGATTAGATGCCTCTACTGTTTCCAACGAATTCCTTCTGTCGCCTCTGGGGAAGACATGCCAATTATTTTTGAAGATGTTCTACTCTCGAGATTTGGAGTCTAAACCTGAAGCAGACCTCTGGGATTTGTCTGATGACAATTGTCAAACGTTGGCCTTCTTGAAAAGAGTCAGCGCAATAAGGACCGTCAAATGCTCCTTGGGTCAGACATGGTATATGTTTGACTTTGGAAACTTGTGCACCACCCCCTGGAATCTGGCCGTTCAATCAGCAGCTGCCGCCCTCTTCATCTGCCATCTGGATGATACTATGGAAGAAGAAGAAGTGGCACTGGAACTTGCATAGGAGGGTATACGATTTCACACTCTACAGCGTCACGACTCCTTACCAAAAGTCTTGAATGACGTGGCCAATCCAGATATTGTGCCTATGCAAATGTCGGAACATGTCTTTGGAAAGGAAGACTATGATTTTTACTGCCAGCAATGTGAATATTTGCTGAATCTACCAAGGGGCCGTGCCACACTACTCCGTGGCAGTTTTGTTTGGAGGATAGCTTTGGAGCATGTAGGTGCTTGGGAAGCAAGGTGTGGCCCATGTGGAGTTCATCAGAATATTGAACATATGTTTATTGCGAAAGATTCAAATGACATGGAGTACGTGGATGATAATTTGACTAATAATGAGTTTGATGCTTTGTGTGGACTTTATGTCACATTCACTGGTATGTTTGCAGTTCATAAAACCTTTCATGTTACTAATCTGCAGTAGGCTCTGGAAAGCAAAAGGCAATGCTGTCCTGGTCCCTCATGTTTCAGTATTCGAGAGCCAAGGGTTGGACATGGGTTGGTGGACAGACTGCACAGAATTACTTTGGGAAACCACAACCAAGGGTATAGTCAGCTCCGAATTCATGCTCCCCTTAAATTACATGAAGTAGCATGATAAGATCCGTATGAAGATGTGTGTTGTGCACTGAGCAAGCTTGAAGGTTTGTCAAGAAAGTTCTTGGACAAGCATGTGGGACAGCTTTAAATTGATGGATTCTAAAGTATTTGCAGTATATACATACTATTAGACTCCCATTTTTATTTAGCATAATCTGCCATATGACCATCAACTGTCTTGTACTGTGGTAATGTCTTTAATTGCCCTCCTAGATGCTGATATCTTATTGTAAATGCCTTCTTGTTAATGCATATGCTACTGTTGTATCTAGTCTTGAACATTATGCATCATAATGTAATTCTTAATTTTTGAGTCTCTATCAACTGTTTCAAAGGGATACAGCATAAGACGTAAGCGAGATATACATGATATTTACTGGAAATCAAGATCCGTGTAGAAGGGTACAAAGTGGAGAATGGCTGGCTCAAACACTTGTAGGATATTGACAATCTTCCCTCAATCATCTACTTCTAATGGATCTTCATGACTTCCATGAACAACTCCAAATAGCTGAGTGGTCAGGTCAATGGCGTCACCACTAGCGCTGTTACCTTCAGCAATGGTCATCGGTTGAGTTGTGGTACCCAATTCAACAAACATAATGATTGAGTAGCGTAGCTTCTCATCTCTAGCTGCCAACATGAGAGAAGGGAACAGTTGGATTTTCGTTCAAAACCACACTGTGACTTCAGTGTATAGACGTATGTTGCCAGTAGAAATGCTGCATGAATCAGCCAAGGGGGTGTACAGAGTGGAAGCTGGTCCTTGTGTTCTACTAGGCATATGAAAACCATGTGAAACACACAACGGATCCATTCTACTTCAAACTTTTGTGAGAGACTGAGAATTGTTCCTACTCATGCTGAATTGAGTCTGAAGAGTTTAGTAATCTTGTAAAGGTTTCAATATGGAAGTAAATATTGTAAGCCTCTGGGGGAGAACCAACAATGACATGCAAATGATTCGCGACTGTATTTATTCGGCACGTTAGGCAGGTGAGGTGGCAGGCAGGAGATGAATGAGCATGTGAACACCTCAAACAATCGTCAGTGAGTGACCTGACAAATCTCGTGATCCTATGTAGCAGAGTCAAGAAGGCATTGTTGAAAAACCAAAAAGAAAGAAAAACAAACAATGCATGTTGGATGAAATGCTCTTCATTGCTGAAAAGTCTTTGAAAGTGGAGAAAACATTTGTTATGAGGCTTTCTCTGTTCAATACATATTGGACATACCAATAGTCCTGTGTATCACAGAGTCAATCCTTGTCGCCAATCCATGTTGCCACAAGGACGGTATTCGCGTTAGGGAGAACTCGAGTTTTAATCACACAAAGCGGTCCATTCTTGTACTTCTCCGTCCCACAGTGCAAACGTGTTTCGGTGTCTCGAGATATTGGTCATTTTACAGGCAATGCCATCTGTCAGCACAGCAACTATCAGCGATGGTTCTTGGAGCTGTCCTTATCAAGTGAGAATACGAATCAGCACTATGTATCTCATCTAATCATCCAGTGAACAGGTTCACGTGAAGCGTTATTGACCCAACTACCCAGCGTATAATACCTGCTTCAATTTTCTTACACTCTGGCTTCCTTATTGCGGACCACATCCTCTTCCAATATAACGACCTCTTATTCGGCATTCTAAGTGTGGTCCATCTTGAAGGCATGATATGCAAGTCCGCTGAGTCGTGCTCAAGGTTCCCCATCCTTCCTGACGAGCTTCCAGGGTAATAAGCTGGCCAGTGGTATTCTCTTCGCGATTTTACTGAACTTCAAACACGTCTACATGTCCCTTGCAGTATGTCTCTTGGCTTCATTTCAAAATCAAGTTACGTTTCTAACATTCGTCTCAGCTAGCATGCTCTATCTATCTGTTATGCTTCTTTTGCATGACACCTGTTGGGCGACCTGAGATCAAGTACTTCGTTCCCCTCGCAAATGCCATCATTGGTAGGATGGCTCATCTCAGCTGATAGACCAGTTTTTTTTGCGCGCGTTTTATCTGCTTGAGCGCAGTCTTTGAAGTGGCTGGAACTGGGAGGGAATGTATCATCAAGATGGTTAAAGCCACTGGTGGTCGAGCATCAGAAAGCGATAAAGATATGTCAGTTCTTAGAACATATTTATTTTCGGGTGGAAATCACCACCAAAATCTTCTTCAGAACATTGTGCTTTCCAAATCTCCAAGGCAAAAAATCCATTTGAAACAGTGATGACATTCTACAAGCTCATGAGTCGGGTTGTTCACAGGCTCATAAACACAATAAATTAGCCTCCGTTTTCAAGTTTTGCTTGTAACCAAGGTCGTGAGAAATCATATGTAGTATCTTAGCATTGAGTATAGATAATGTACATATTATGATTATTTACCTCTTGATCAGGTTATCAGGTACTTTCAACGATACAAAGATGCTATCTGAGACTATTCTGGAGTTCTGATGTTCATTCAACGATTTGCTGAATGGTTTGACATCTGGGCGTGCAATGTTTCAACCACGCCTTCTCATTTTCAGGACGTGATCACCTCTGCACCAGATACCCAGTGCAGACTTGCAATAGATCACATTTCTGGGGAGATCAACCGCCTCCTTGCAATCATCGAGCAAGAGGGTGGCATCGTCCTGAGACTCCGAAAAACCTGGACCTTGTTAACTATGACTTATACACAATGTGGTCAGACACACACTACCCAGCTTGCACAGACATATGAACCTCCAGGTGAACTTCACACTAATGGAACATGTCATGATAACGATTTCAAGATGATTGGAAATATGTGCATTGCCTCTATGCACTCAGAGCTATTCTCACCTGTTGCACCATACATGATTCGATGCTCATTATCAAACTTTCAAACACATTGAGTTTTGAGCAGTCAGATTGTTCTCTTAGAGACTTTAGCTGGGGACCAGATCAATTGCAGGGTGATTACTAGTGTCCAATACCAATCTGTCAGGACTCTGCTATGATTTGAATGTAAATGACCTCTTTCTTGTCCTGGATCGTGTATTATGTCTGTATGTAAACTTCTATTGATACACTCGCACTTGGCCAGTGCTGCGAAGTCATGGAATGTACGTTGGTGAGGACTATTATCTCTTCGAAGAACACAATACCACTCTCATGCACATCCTTCAAGACCTCAAAGCCCGAAGAGAATGACGAGGTGGTAGTGATTGAAGCGGAAGAAGGCCAGAAGTGGCGTGAGGTTATTGTTGGATGTACAACGTTTGTTGTTGATGGTGACAGTGAAGGTTGGGTGGTTGGTTGAAAGTGTGCATGTACATACGCATCGATTCATCTCAAATCATCACACCCCGACTAGTATTCTTGGTTTACGAGTAATCGATTTCCTCTATCACCACTACTGCTACCTTCACCTCCTCCATGGTAAAGGTCAAATGCATCGTAGAGAAGGGAGTCTGGAGTGTCCAAAGATTTGTGATGATGCATCGATTCAGATCATGTGTGGATATATCGATAGATGGGGTCTGCGCTCTGAATATGAATATGCCTTGTGGATCGATTATATGCAGACATTCGATCATTGCAACGTATTGGAAGAGGACAAGATTGGTGTCTGCGCTTGGGTAAAGAGGTCATTTATGATTCCTGATGATCCCAAAAAGTAACAGTCAGAGTGAGAAAGCATGAGAGGGAAAGGGAGGAAGACAAACAGTTGAAGGAGAGCTCTGGCAAAAGAGGCAT
>KQ962364.1:32004-43387 GCA_001563735.1 Leucoagaricus sp. SymC.cos | reverse complement strand
TCTTCATTGATTTTAAGGTCATCTATAATAGAATGACCCCAGCCACCATTATTAATGGCTGTAAAGATATAGGCCAACTCGTCTGCTATGTTCAAATTAGCAGTGAATTTTCCCCCATTAACAGGGAAGTATTTGAGCCATAGAGCACACTCCTGCATACTCATACAAGCTTTGCCTAAGTATTCCTTAAATTCTTTGACTGATAGTGAACCATCAGTCTCAGAATTGCCAACTGATAGTGAACCCTCAGTAGCAGACTGCCCTTTATCGCCTTGAGCAACAGTAGGCACAGCCCTGTTATCCATCAATTTATCATCATCAATTCATGGTAATGGCTGTGCCTGCACAGCTATCAGTTGCATCACTACCTGTAAGGCATGGTTGCCAGCAGGCATGATGAGGGAAGGGTCGAGTTGAGGAATTGGTGGAGGGGGAGTATCACCAATAGAATCAAAAGTTGGAGTTTCATCTTCATCCCAAGAGGATAACTCAGGCAGTTTGTTTGGGCCAGAAACAGGGGGGCCCAGCATAATGGATGGCATATTTTTGACAAATATTGAAGAATCACTAATGTCTCGAACAGAATCACGAAGCTGCCTGGCAATAGTATAAGAGAGAGCCTCTTGAGGCTTTTCATTAATGACTTGATTGAAATGTTGAATTTGATCAGAGGGATGATGCATATCAAAGTCAGTCATATGGGCTTGATGACTTGATGGAATGTTGGTGAGCACAGGAATATCTTCATGTGCCTTGCAGATGCTAGGAACACAAATACCCTTTGGTGTTTGGGCAAATAGAGAGTCATTTGTGAATCCACAGCCAGTAGGGGTGATAGCCTCATGTTTTAAGGCTAGTTGGTTAGATGGTGGGGTACAAACAGATGCTCTCGAAGGAGTGCAAGATTGGATATGAGCAGAGGAGGCAGAGTGGTCATCCCTAGAGCATTCAGCAGATTTAAGAAGGGACTGAGTGTGTCCCCAAATGTTAGGAGTGGCAGCAGCAGATTGTGCTGCAGAGCACACAAGGGACTCAGTATGTCCATGAATGCTTTGTGAGTTGTTTTCATTGTCAGAAGACTCATATTCACTACTAGAATTGCCACCTTCAATGACTTTATCCATAGCAGCTTCAGTTGCCTTAAGGTCCACAGTGGACACCTTTCAGCCAGCATGTGTTTTGGTGAGCTTCTTGACTATACCAATAACGCTTCTTCCACCTTTACTCTTCTTACCTTTACTACCACCTCCCATAGTTTTGAATGTTGTAGTTGTTTCAGTATTCAGAAAATACCACTTGAAAAACAATGATAGTGGTATGTGGGAAAGGAAGGATGGATCCCTTTTTCCCCCTACTTGTTATTTGTTGTCTGGACTTTGACTTGTCTGTCTCACCTCACTTGTTTGCTTTGTAGTCTTTGTCATTAATTTACCTATATCCAATTCTTTTGTAATATACAAGTACAAGAGTTTATACTCATTCTATATAGTACATGCTTGTGAGAACATTTCACCCTATTGAGTAAATATATATACCTCTATTTGTTTGAGGCTAACTAAGCTGATCATTAATTGATGATCAATTGTGAACTCTGGCTAGATTTAATCAAACCCTTATGTTTGGTCACACAGTTCAAGTCATTTGACCTGCAACTATGCTGCATGGACTATGCTATGCACAATGAGTACTGAGGGAGATATGCTCCAAGCAAGCATATTTATTGAGCTACATCCTATTAGTACAAATTCTTTCTATATCTTATTTATTTTATCTATATATATCTAATTTTATTCAGATCTCTTTTGTGCCTGTTGTCCTGCACAGTGAGCTCATGTATAGTACCAGTCATATAAGCATAGAAATACAAGGTAATTATATATAAACTCATATGTCTTGTGTGGAAAGGAATGAGTAGGAGGGACAGAAAAGGAAGGTAGTTGACAGGAGGGGCAGAGTTCAGTAGTGCCATCAGACAGGAGGGTGGCACTAGAGTGACACTCTCAGAGATAGCTTAGAAACTAATGATAATTATAGTAGAAGGGCACTGATGGGCAGGAGAACCATGTGGGACAGCTCAGAAATAGTTGCTGGACCTGATGAGCAAATATTTGAAATATCTCTCCTTTTTTCATGTCTAAGTGTTCAAATTAACAGGCCTTTATTAGCACTAGAAGAGATTGTATTAAAATGATGCCTTGTTAGACAATGAGATAACACAATTAGACTAGCTAACTAAACTAAGTTAATGGGCTGATCAGGTGTACTGAACTGTGAGTGCCCACTGAGGGCCAGATATGCACATTTAGGAGAAAAAGGCACAGTGGTTGAGGCCTAAGGTCAAGAGAAGATCAACAAAGATGAATGTTTGTTGATCAGATCAGGTGTTTGGCCAGATACTTTAGTGTCACAAACACAGTACATTTTGAGCCATGAATGCAGTTCTTGTCTTGGAAGTTGACAGAAAAAAACAACCTTGTGCCACTCCTTTTCCCACAACTGCTATCATCCAAGCCATGTGTTATTGTTTTACAACTTATATACTACTGAAATTATGAGAGAATGAGCTCTAAAAGTAGGGCTGAAGGTAGAGAATTCACCACTGAGCTTTGACAAGCTGTTAGAATTATGAAGAAGAAATTAAATACATGTGTTTCAGCATTGGTTGTTACTGGTACTAGGGATGCTCCTTAGGAAGCTTTGGTTGTTTCTGAAGCTTCTGGTCCTGGTCTTGGTACTCAGCTGGTTGAGCATATTACACACTTTGGTTACAAGGCCTCACAAGTTGACATACAGGCTACTGAAGCCTCTTTGTCCCAAATTGATGCTGTTGCCAATATTGGTGACAATAGTGATGATGAAGAAGAAGAGTCATCTGATAAAGAGATGACTCCATCTATTTGAGGAAGAGCTTGCTTTCACTCTCATTTTCTTGCTAGTCATGAACATCATATGTGTAGTTCTGCCAGAAACGAATGCTCCAAGTCTTCTAGACTTCAAAGCACTCAACCTCCCCCTCTAAATCAATGTATGGGAAGGCCTACAACACCTATGCCATCTATATACAGTGCCTTCAACACTGACTCCCTTGCCACTCCTAAAAAGCCAGCTGTCCATAAAGCAAACAAGAACATACCTATTCCTGACTCTATTTCATCCCAATATAGAGATCATTCTCCTGATTATGAGACTCATCATCTTTTTTTTAAAAAAAAAAAAAAAATCAAAAATTTATAATGCAGTGCTTGATCATAGTCTGCACCTAACTAAGTACATGATATACTAGTCAGGAAAAAAGGAAAATTGTCAAATATCAAAAAAATATGAGCAGCTAATAATATGTATGCATACTAAACTGTACTTTCCTTCTAAACATCAGCTACACCCACAGAAAACCTAGGTGCTCCCAGAGTACACACAAATAAACCAGTTGGCATCAAAATGATGATGCCAATACTTGCATTTGTGGTCATTAGCCATATATTTTGCTTTGCAATTGATGCAGAAGGAATTGTGAGAACAGAGAGTGCCTATCTTGGTTGGAGGAGTGGGAGGAGTGGCTTTAGCATTGCCCTTGCAGACACTACAGTATTTGCAATGATGCACTTCAGAGTGAGGTCCAGTGCAGAGTGGACATTTGATGGCCTGCACCTTGTAAGTGTTAGATGGATGACCCCAGCACCAACATCATTGACATTGAGGAGTGCTAGGCTGGGCCTTGGTGAGCTGGATGAGACAGTGAGCATTGTTAATGCTTACTTGTTGATTCTTGAGCTTCTTAGCAGAAGTGCCAGACTGAGAATCCCAGATGTCAAACTATATGGTTGCAGTGTCTGAGTGTTGCAAGTTGTGCATGACACATGGTTTGGTGGCAAGGTCAATATGAAGCCCACTGTTGGTGAGTGAAGGTGTGATAATATCAGGAGTGACAGGGAATGGAATGTCAATGATCTTCAGAAAAGATCAAGAACAAGGAAGAGATGCTGTGACTGTGACTTGAGCACCAGAAAAAATAAATTCTGAAATGATTTTGAGGTTTTCAATGGATGGAACATTGTTGGTAGACAAAGAAAGGCCACCAAATGTGATACAAGCAGTAAGAATCCTAAGAGAGGAATTCTTATGCTTGAGGTTGTTGTTTGATTGAGAAACAAGCTTGAAAAAATTGATATCTCCAGAGTTGGAGAAAGGGATGAGGATTTGTCAATGGAAAGGGCCAACAGTAGTGGAAGAGGGCTTGTGCCTGGAAGCAGCAGGCATGTTGAGTGAGGCATGATGCATAGTGGTGATGCAATCAGCAGGGAGAGTAGGAAAGGCCTTGGCTAATTCGACCAAGCCTATATCATTCTTGATGGGAAGGGGAGCCTGGGCCACAGGTCTAGGCTTGGGTCTGAATTTAGTGACATCAGCAAAAGAAGCCTGAGGCTTATTAGCTGCCAGTGCAGTTGCCTTGGGTTTAGGGTTGACTAGCTTAGTAGGAGCCAGTTGAGGAGTTTTGGCTATAACAGGCATAGGTGTGTCAAGAGGCATAGGAATAGGAGGAGGGATGGGTGCTGAGGGAGGGGTAGGTTCACCACAGGCCAGCACTCATGTGATGATATTGGTAGCAGAAAGTGTCTCTTTGCTGTCAACAATAAGTTCACAGTCAGACCAGAGACTCATCATCCTTATGAGCAAGCTGCTTGTTTTGATGCTGCTATTGACAAGCTGCCTCAACAAGCTCTCATTCCCACTATTGCTCAAGCTATTCAGGCCACTTATGGTAATGACAATGCTGATAAAGCTAGCAACTTCATTTACAACACTCCAAGACAATGTCTTCCCCCCACCACTTCTCAAAAAGTTGTGGCTCCTGTCCTTTCTGAACCCTGTTGGAATGATTCCAACAACCTTCTTGATATTCCTTCCCCCATTCCCCAGGCCAAGATAACCCTTGACCCTAAACTCACTGCACTTGCTAGCAACCATGTCTTGCAAGCTGAAACAAGCACAGCTGCTGTTCTAGAATCAGCACTGCTATGACCCAATGATATGGTAGTTGATGATGGACCTAATGGTGTGAATTCTGCTGAAGGCAGCTCTTCACATCATAATATAAATAAAGGCCCCACTGTTGAAGATTTTTCTTCATCTCTGGGAGATGTTGTATTAGCACTCCAGAATTGCACTGAATGGTTTAAGAGATTTCCAGTTAATCAGGGCAAATTTACATCTGATACTGCTGTCACTGATGAGCTCACATACATGCTCACTGCCATTTATAATGGCAGATGGGGTCACACTGTCATTGGAGACCTTTCTATTACTGAAGGATATGCTCTCCAAGGGAACAAAGATTTTACTCTCCTTCAACTCACTGAAAAGCTCTTTTTCCCAAAGAGCAAATACTATAATAAGTCACCAAAGAAGGGAAAATTGAAAGAAATCATCCCTTCTTCACAACCTCTTGAGAACACTGACATTAATATGGAAGCAGGTCCTTCTAGTAATGTCCAACATATCAGCACTGAGGGTATCAGAACAGATGCTAAAGCCCCCCCCCCTCTTTGCAAGATTCCTTGCATGCTTTCCAAGCTTGCAGTCATATCTATGTTCCCACCAACACCAGTTCCAAAGGTGAGTCCACCTAATTCTGCTCTCTCCCCAACTACCCCTCCTAGGAAGTCCTTTGTGGATGCTACATGTTCCAAGGCTCCTCCTCCTTCCTCCAATGCTGTTAAACAGGCCATCAACTTGGTCAAACTGACTAAGCTCTTTGGAGACAAGTTGCCTGCTAATAAGATTGTTGCAATGCACCATGCTGCCACTGGGAATTCCACCAGTGGTGGAAATGCTAACCAGACTCTTCCCAAAAAGAAGTTCATTATCAAAACCACTACTCATGGTCCATCTCATAAACAAGTCCTTATCCTCTATGACAAATTGGTCACTAGGGATGCCATCTTCTGCAGCCAAGAAATGCTCAACTCTATCAATTGTGGTCTTACCCTTGTCTGCTCTAAACTTCATGTTTCCTCTATCAAAGAGGCTCAATTTGGCCTCTCTCTTGGTCTCTCTTATAACACCAACCTTGTTCCTACCCCCTTGGAGATTAACATCATACACAAATGGGTCTCAAAAGTTCTCAAGACTGAAGTCCCACTTCCTTGTCCTCCTATGTCTAAGTCTTATCTTAAAATTGTTGGGGTCAATTATTACACCCCTGCTGAATGGCATGAAGACAGTTTGACTCAGCTCAAGGCTGATAATGTTCTTTATGTTCTCCATTGTAATCTTTTGTTTCATAATGTTTCTCTTGCTTTTTCTCCCCATATCATAAAAGTGTCTCCACATTCTGATATGGCTGTTATCTGGAATGATATTTGAGATTCTCAAAATAGCACTAAGGCCAAGGCCCTTATTAACAAGACCTTCAACTTTGACAGTGATGTTGCTACAGTCTTAGCATGCAACATGCATCCAGATGTTCCTCAATGCCAGAACTGCTGGTGCTGGGGACACTTCACTGCCAAATGCTGATCTCAAGGATGATGCTGTGCTAAGTGTGGTGGTCTACACAAAACTGAAAATCATCATGTCTCTTCATAGTGCTGCAAAGTGAATGAGAAGATAAATCCCCCACATCTTGCTACTCCTGATGGTGAGCTCTGTCCTCATGATTTCAAATGCCTTAACTGTAAGGGTGAACATTTTGCTAATGACAACCAATGCCCATATTAGCATAATCAGTTCAAAAAAAATTTGCACCTCAATAAAGCTGAGGAGGCAAAGACCCAAAGGGCTCAATGAGTAGCTGTTGCCATAGAGTGACAGAATGCTAATCCTTCTACTTCTACCTCATGGGGCTGACAAGGGCCTACTACTAACCAATGAAGCATATTCTCATCCATTCTTTGAGGATTCTTTCTTTCAATATTAATCATAATTATTTTGCCATAGACATTCTTCTCAGTAATTCTGCTGATGTGTTTGATATTCTTTTCTTTCAAAAACCTGCATGGAAGGTGGTTTGACAGACTGTGTCATCTGACCACTCTCTGGGCAAAAACATTGTAAGAGCACCTATCTATCCTGACTGGATTTACATCTCCCCTTCTCTTCCCTCTCCATCATGTCCTTGTGTCTTTGCATATGTACACAAGCAGCTCTCCTATCTCTGCCCCTCAATTGTTCACAAGTTCACTGACCTGGACTAAGACATCCTCGTTCTTTCACTTGCATATCAACAACAGGTTCATTATCTTATGAACATATATTTCAATGATCAATATGCTGCACTTCATCACCTTCTGCACCATGCTCATGACCTACTGCAATTCCTTTATGTTGGAGGCAATTTCAACATTCAATCACAACTTTGGGATCCTGGTTTCAAACACCACTCCAAATATGCTGACCAGCTATCTGATCTCATAACTGATCTGGGCCTAGATTGCTCTCTCTCTACACATGACATACCCACACATTACTTCTTTGATTGATCTAAATCTGATTCTGTGATTGATCTCATGTTTGTTCTGAATAACATAGACTTGGATCTGATCATGCACCATTGTCGATCTCTATACCAATGTCTCCTGCCTTAGTTCCTATCCAAAAAAAGAGTGTTAAATGTAGATCTGAAGAAGAAACCTCATTCATTAAAGAGTTGGCTGAGAGGCTTTTAGTGCTTCAGTCTGCTAATCTTTTGACTAAGGCATCTCTTGAAAATGCCTCAGTGCAGATTGCAGACCTCATTAGTCAGATGTGGGACAAGCATGCCACTATGAGTTTCATATCTACATGCTCCAAGCTGTGGTGGAATAGCAAATGTAAAGAAGCATTGTTGAAGTATAGAAATGACAGAAGTAAAGAAAACTGGTCTGCATTTCAGCACACCACTCACACTACCAAATGAAAGTTTTTTGATTTGAAAATTGAAGAAATTGCAGAAGAAAACAGAAGACCTTGGGACCTCATGATGTGGGTCAAGGACCATAAACTCCCCCCTGTCAAAGCAATTGAATATTGCAGACAGTCATGTAATTCTCTTAATTCTCTTTGGGCTACTTTTAATAAAACTTACAATTCTGCTGCTAACAGAAATGTCAATCCCTCTGTCCTCAACAGACTTGATGACATCCCCACTCAAACATGGCTCCCCTTCTAACTTCCAGAGCTGCTTGAAGTGATAAAGTCCACCTCCAATCTCTCATCACCTAGTGTTGATCACATATCATGGTCTCACCTTAAAATGCTACTTTCTTTTGATGACAATATTTCAAAGTTCTTCCTTTGTCTTGCTAACACTTGCATTGATCTTGGCCACTGGCCTTCTCACTTCAAAGAGTCAGTATCAATCATCATTCCCAAACCTAATAAACCTTCTTATTCCTCTCCAAAGGCCTTTTGACCAATTATTCTTCTCAACACCTTGAGAAAACTTTTCAAAAAAATGCTCACTCAGCATATGCAATTTGAAGCAGTCAAATCCTCTGCCATACACCCCTGTCAAATGGGTGGTATCATACAACACAGCACTGAAGATGCTGGAGTTTACCTCTCTCACCTTGTCCATGCTGGGTGGGCTAAAAAGTTACACACCAGTGTTCTTGCTTTTGATATTTCTCAATTTTTTCCTTCTTTGAATCATCAATTACTACTTGATATTTTTAAAAAACAAGGCTTCACTCCTCAGGTTGTCAATTTCTTTTCCCATTATTTAGTAGGCTGTTCCACTAAATACCTTTACAATATATTTCAGTCTCCTTTCTTTTCCACTGATACTGGTGTTGGTCAAGGCTCTGCTTTGTCTCCAATTCTTTCCAGACTTTATTTAGCCCCTATTTTCTATCTAGCTAGTCAAAGTATTGCTAGCTTAGTTTCTTTTCTCTCCTATGTTGATGATGGAACAATTATTGGACAAAGAGAAATATGGAAGAAATGTCATAACAAAATCACTAAAGCTTATCATGTTTTAGTTCAGCTCATTTAAAACTTTGGTCTCATCCTTGAACATGACAAGACTGAACTCTTCAATTTCTCCCAAACTCTTGGTGATGTAAACCCTGCTATTGACTTGGGGTTCACCTCTTACACATCCTCTTCTCCTCTCCAGCCTAAAGAATTTTGACACTATCTGGGGTTTTACTTTGACAGATAGCTCACATTTAATGAGCATGTCCGCTACTGGTCTTCAAAAGCCCTCTCCTCTGTCTGTGCCATGAAAATGCTCAGAAATTCCACATGTAGTCTTTTACCTCCTCAAAAAAGGCTCTTATATTGATCTTGCATTGTCCCTCTTGCCACTTATAGTTTTCATATATAGTACTATTCTGGCACCCAGATGGTTTCCAAGCTCAAAATGCTCAAACTTATGCAATGTAATGCTACTATCTGGATTACTGGCACCTTTTGCACCTTCCCTACTGGTGGTCTTGAATGCATCATGGGCTTAATCCTCATTTATCTGCACCTCAAAAAACTTGCCAAGTGCTCTAGTTTATGATACTTGATGCTTGATAAATCTCATCTTATTCATATGCTCCTTAGTGCTGATAATGCTAAAGGAGCATTTCCTCATCCCAGGTCTATTGACCTTATGACTGATAAAGATAAGTTGGTGGTAGCAGAGTTAGTAATAGAGGCTGATGTATTGTTGTTGAACTCAGATGAATTGTTTCATCCCCTTCATGATTCTAATATGGTTAGTAATTGTATTCTTGATATGTTTGCTGATTGTTTCTCCTTTCATGATTTTGATAGGTCTGATCTGAAAAAGCTCAGTGCTCACTTTTGACATATGGAAGCAGAATTATCCCTTGCCCATTCCTCCTCAACCACTACTGTTCTAATAGTTGACAGTTCTACTCCTCCTCATCACTTCCTTCAAGTGGGTGCTGCTTATCAAATCAGGTGTGCCAGTAATCTGACACACTCAGTTTCCATTCCTGTTGGATGATCTACTATGCCTGACACTAAACTCGCTATACAACATTTTGCATTATGTAAAGCCCTATCCTTACCCAATATTGATCAGATTGTTTTCCTCACCAACTATCTACATGCATCTAGAGCTCTTCTAGACCCATCTACTCATTCTGGCCAAATTCACTCAATCACTATGGCTAATGCCCTTTGCCCCTGGCTGGAATGCTCTGGCCTTTGACATCTGGACTTTTAGTACATCTCATCAAAAAGTTCACAATATGACTGTAACACACTGGACAATAGGCCCAGTCCCCCATGCTGCCTTCTATGATGAGTTCATCTTATGCTCAAGTCCAATTTTCAACATGCTGGGTTGTGCCCTAGCATCTCTGTGTCATACTTATGCCAAAAAATCACTAAATCTTGTGTTAAAGAATGGCAAGATCTTTTTCTTAACAATGCCCAATACTATGGGCATACTTTCCTTATACTTTGCAGCAAACATTTTTGGGGTGGCCTTATACTCCCACAATATCACAATGGCAGCTCTTGGTTACAAGAGTTATGCTCATCATATTCCTTGTCTGGTGATGGTTCTTCACAGCTGACCACCAACTTCAACATTGTCATATATGCTACATGTGCTATTCTCAACCATGCTCCTATTGGAGCTTATCATTCTCACTTCTTCCCTCACAAACCTGTTGTGTGCCCTTGTAGTTTCCACTTTGAAATACAAGAGCACATTGTTATTGGCTGTCCTCTTTTCATCTAAGAAGACTGCTCCATAAACACTCTGAGTCAACTTATTGACTTTTTTTTGTACAACCCATGGGCATTTACCTTTCATTCAAACAACATAAATATTCCTTTACCTCATACTCCTACTTTTCAACATGCCAGGTTTCACATCAGCATCTCCACATCTCACTCTCCCCCCCCTGCTTCCATAGGTCTTAAGTGACTCCAGTAAGTCTCTGTCTTGTTGGACTTTTAGTTTAGTTCAATTCTTTTTCTTTTTCGCTATCTCTTTATGAATTCTGTCATGTCTCTCATAGTTTTAGCATTTTTCTAGTCTCTTGTCTAGCTTAGTTTCTGGTTTCATTTTGGACTTACCTAGCTCTGTTGTACATAGTTAGGTGCAGACTGTGATCAAGCACTGTGTTATAAATTTTTGATTTAAAAAAAAAAAAAGAAAAGTTGACAGAAAGAAATATCAAAAAATGTAGGTATCTGTGAGCTATCTGTGAACTTCAAAATTGCAGCCTGGATCCTCAAAGATCCATGGCTATGGATGAACCAGATCTGCAGGTTGACTTACCAGTGGGTATTCCCACAGGCAAACCTGCAGGTTACCTTTATGGACCTGCATCTGTGTTCAGCCTTATGAGTACTAGAAGAGATTGAAAATAAAAGACAGCAAAACAAATGAAATTCAGCAGAGTGGAACTACATCCCAAGTAAGATTTACAGCAGG
>KQ962364.1:18461-29431 GCA_001563735.1 Leucoagaricus sp. SymC.cos | reverse complement strand
GTCAATTATGCCAGGGTGAGGTATGACCAGATCAAACCTTCCTTTCCCATGTACCACCATCATCGTTTTTTAAAGTGGTATTCTCGCATACTGAAAACACTACGATTTTCAAAGATATGGGTGATAGTAGTAGAGATGTTAAGAGTCCTGGTAGAAATGCTAAGTATGGTTTTGGGGTTAGACTCAAGGGCATCGTTACATGTGCTGGTCGTTTGGCTACTGCTGTTAACATTCCAGTGACTGAAGAATCTTTGGACAAGGCCATGCCTTCCAACAACAAATATGAATCATTCTCTGATGAAGACAATTCCCCATCCCCCTCTGTTCGAGGATGTTCAACACAACACTCTCACACATCCTCTTAAGCTGGTTCTATTGCCTGCTTTCATGAACAAGATGACTGGTCTAAATCACCTGTCATTAAACATACTGCTTCTATGCCTCTGAGGACAAGATCCCCTCCTCCCAATCAACTTGCTTTATTAGCTGGGCAAATTACTCCCACTAACACCAAATTGCTCATATGCCAATAGTGCTCAAATCACTCTGATCCCCATTAATGCTCTTGGGACTCGCAAAGCTAACGAAGATATTCCTTTGCCTCATTCTATCCTTTCTGCTCTCCATGAGCACTCAACTGACTTCAAAGCTCAACTGGCTGATCAATGGCAACATTTTAATAAAGTTGTTCAACAAATCTCTCAAGAATGTATTGTTGCAACCACATCCCATGCTGTTAGGACTGAGGGTGGATTTACACCCTTTGTCCAAGACACACCATCTCTAATGCTTGGGCCAGCTGTCTCTGGCCCCAACAAACATGCTTATCCCACTAAGTGGGATGATGCTGATTTATTTCCTGCCACTGATCTTGTCAGTGACATGCCTCCTCCACCTGTTCCTGCCCTTAACCCTACCTCCAAGCTTGCCCTGGATATGCTGGGGCCAGCTAATCTTCCTTCTGAGCCTACTGGTTCTAAACTTGCCTCAGATATGCCAAGGCCAGTTACCCAGCAGGCTGAAGCTGACATGATTACTGTAGATGTGTCAATTCCACCACAGCCACATATTGATGATGATGACACTATGACAGGCGTTTCTGATGGAAAGACCCAGGGTCTGAATAATGCTCAAGGCATTAATAGCTCTTCTGGTAATACTGAATATCAACCAACTGTTGAGGATTTTAAGAATATGGTTGATAACATAGCTATGGGTATCCAAAACTGCGCCAACTGGTTTACTGATTTTCCCATCAACAAGGGAGTTTTCACTCCTGATATGGCAGTTGCTGATGAGCTTGCTTTTATGATTACTGCTATTCATGATGGTGGATGGGGTCACACCGTCATTGAAGATAACAAGATCTTGGAAAATTATGTCTCTCAAGGAGACAAAATTTCACTATTCTCAAATTGATTGAAAAATTGTTCTTCCCTGGGGTTCATCAATACCACCCCAAACCCTTAAAGGGAAAAAATTGCGAAGTCATTCCATCTTCACAACCTTGTGATGATGACATCAACATGTCTGATATCATTCATATCTCTACTGAGGGTGCTAAATCCCCAGCACCTCACAAAGATCCTAGGATGCCCCCTAAGCCTTCTATTAAGTCTATATTCTCTCCAATGCCTTCTGCTCTGAAGAGTAGTCCTAAGGACAACGCTCCTTCTAAACCTTCTCCTCCTAAGAAATCCTTTGCCAATGCTGTGCATTTTGACGTAAAATGTTCCAATGCTCCTTCTCCTCCCACTGGTGCTGTTAAACAAGCTATTGATCTTGTTGAACTCACCAAACTTTATAGCGACAAGCTCCCAGCTGAGTGCATCATTGCCATGCACCAAGCTGCCACTGGAAATGCTAGTGGTAGACATACTAATATTTCTTCCCCTCCTAAAAAGAAATTTGTCATTAAATCAACTACACATGGGCCTTTGAGAAAGCAGGTCCTCATCCCTTATTCCAAAACAGTTACATGTATGAATGTCAAACAAACTCAGGATGTTCTCAAGGCTGTTAACTGTGGCCTTGTTCAAGAACATTCTAAGCTCTGCGTTTCCTCTATCATTGAAGGAAGGTCTGGACCATCACTCAGGCTCTCCCTCAACACCAATCTTGTCCCCACTCAAAATGAAATTCAAATCATTCATGAGTGGATTGCTAAAGCTCTTAAGACAAAGACAGATAAAGTGCCTGTTCCTAGGGTGCTGATGTCCAAATCTTACCTAAAAATTGTTGGGGTTTCCTTTTATACACCCCCTGAATGGCATGAGGATGGCTCTAATCAGCTCATGGCTGAAGACATTCTCTATATTATTTGCCACAATCCTCTTTTTGATAATGTTTCACTCGCTTCTTCGCCTCATGTTATGAGAGCTTCTGCTCATTCTGACATGGCTGTTATCTGGTTTGACATCTGGGACTCTCAAAAAGGTACCCAGGCTCACACTCTAATCAACAAAACGTTCAATTTCGAATGTGATGTTGCTACTATTATTGCATGCAACATACATCCAGGAGTTTTGGACCATCACTCAGGCTCTCCCTCAACACCAATCTTGTCCCCACTCAAAATGAAATTCAAATCATTCATGAGTGGATTGCTAAAGCTCTTAAGACAAAGACAGATGAAGTGCCTGTTCCTAGGGTGCTGATGTCCAAATCTTACCTAAAAATTGTTGGGGTTTCCTTTTATACACTCCCTGAATGGCATGAGGATGGCTCTAATCAGCTCATGGCTGAAGACATTCTCTATATTATTTGCTGCAATCCTCTTTTTGATAATATTTCACTCATAATCACTTCAATAAAAATTGGCACTTGAACAAAGCTGAAGAGGCCAAAGCCCAAAGGGCCCAACAAGTTGCTGTTGCTATTGAACAGCACAACAACAACAACCCTACTTCTACTCCACAAGACTGATGAGGGTCTGCTCCTTCTTCATGAAGAGTACACTCATTGATCATCTAAACGTTCTTTCTTTTAACGTCAATCATAATTATACAGTTATGGAAACGTGTCTCAATATATATGCTAACAACATGGATATTCTTTTTTTCCAAGAACCTGCCTGGAAAGTGATCAGACAGACTGTGTCTACTGATCACATTTTGGGTAAAGACATTATTGGTGCTCCACTTCATCCTGATTGGATCTACATGGTGCCTACTTCTTCTTCCCCTTCATTTTGCCCATACATTATGGCTTATGTTCATCAGAGGCTATCATACTTCTGGCCTTTCCTTAACACTACCTTCACTGACTTTGACAATGATATCATGGTCCTTTCCCTGTCTCTCATGTATCTCCATTGACAGCTACTACTGACAGGCCAACAGTGAGGAATTGACGCTCCTGCATGTAGGTTTTAGTTTACAATAATTCACTATGAGACATTCTGTCACATACCTGGTCCTCTTGAAGGACTTTCAGCGGAGATATAATGAGGAGCCTCGCACCGGGATTCACAAGAACAGACATCATGAAGGGTGCTGTCTTTCTACACCCTGTCCTGGCTGTGCTATTACACTTCCTCACTTCCTATATGTTAGTGGAGACTTTAATCTTTGCTCTGCCTCATGGGACCCATAATATGAGCATAACAACAAACATGCAGACACCCTTCTAGACCTCATGATGGACCTTAGACTTGATCACTCTTGTCCCTTTAATGACATCCCCACTCATTACTCATTCGATCATTCTAAATCTAATACAGTGATCGATCTCATATTTTTGTCCAATAACATTGACATTGAAGGGCATCATATTCTCGCTGATCAACAAATGATGTCAGACCATGCTCCACTTACCATCTCCGTCCCCATGTCCCCTGTCCAAATTCCCATCCAAAGGAAAGGAATTAAGCGAGATTCTGAAGAAGAGAAAAACTTTATCAATGAGTTGGCTGTAGGGCTTCTAGCGCTTCAGTCAGATGATCTTTTGACCATGCGTACATACACGTGATGTATCTAGAGTCACACTATGACGTAGGGTAGGTAACCCGCGTCAAATGCACCAGACGTTCTAGGGAACGGCCGTTCCATCACTTGTTGATGGAGAGTTTCTCAGGCCTAATTCCCTAAAACGGATGGCAGGCGAGACTACATGGCTGTTATCTGGTTTGACATCTGGGACTCTCAAAAAGGCACCCAGGCTCATACTCTAATCAACAAAATGTTCAATTTTGAATGTGATGTTGCTACTATTATTGCATGCAACATGCATCCAGGAGTTCTGTGGGCCAAAGATCGCAAGCTGCCTCCTACAAAAGCCATAAAGTTCAAAGGTAAGCCTTGTAATATGCTTGATTTGCTTTGGGATGCATTTAATAGCACCTATAATTCAGCTCATAACAGAAAAACCAACCCAGCTGTTTTGGACCACCTCGACTCTATCCCTACCCAATTGTGGACCCCATTCACTCCTCCTGAAATACATGAAGTGCTCAAAGGCTGTGCTAATTCCTCCACTCCAGGCATTGACCATATATCCTGGTCACACCTCAAGAAACCTTTCCATGTTGATGATCACATCCCTCTATTTTTCCTCAACATTGTCAATGCATGCCTTAACACTGGTTGCTGGCCAGACCACTTCAAAGAATCTGTGTCGGTAATCATCCTAAACCCAATAAACCTTCTTGCTCCTTCTTCATGAAGAGTACACTCATTGATCATCTAAACGTTCTTTCTTTTAACGTCAATCATAATTATACAGTTATGGAAACGTGTCTCAATATATATGCTAACAACATGGATATTCTTTTTTTCCAAGAACCTGCCTGGAAAGTGATCAGACAGACTGTGTCTACTGATCACATTTTGGGTAAAGACGTTATTGGTGCTCCACTTCATCCTGATTGGATCTACATAGTGCCTACTTCTTCTTCCCCTTCATTTCGCCCATACATTATGGCTTATGTTCATTGGAGGCTATCATACTTCTGGCCTTTCCTTAACACTACCTTCACTGACCTTGACAATGATATCATGGTCCTTTCCCTGTAATATCAACAACATACCCATTATCTCATGAATGTATACTCTGATGATAAACACCATGCACTTGATCACCTCCTTCAATGTGCTATTACACTTCCTCACTTCCTATATGTTAGTGGAGACTTTAATCTTTGCTCCACCTCATGGGACCCACAATATGAGCATAACAACAAACATGCAGACACCCTTTTCCTATCCTTTCTGGATTGTACATTGCTCTGCTTTTCTATCTCTCTTCTCTTGAGAATACTGGACTTGTTTCTTTTCTCTCTTTTGTCGATGATGGTACTATTGTGGCACAAGGTGAAACATGGGCCAACTGTCACAACAAAATCTCTAGGGCCTATAGGATCCTTGTTCAACTTATCAAAGACTTCATATCATTCTAAATCTAATACAGTGATCGATCTCATATTTTTGTCCAATAACGTTGACATCGAAGGGCATCATATTCTCGCTGATCAACAAATAATGTCAGACCATGCTCCACTTACCGTCTCTTTCATCGATTTAGGCTTTGCGCCTTATACCTCCTCCTCACCTCTCAAACCCAAGGAATATTGGAGATATCTTGGTTTCTATTTTGATCACCATCTTACCTTCAACAAACACATTTGCTATTGGTCAACAAAGGTATTCACTTCTGTCCATGCAATATGCATGCTTGGCAATTCCATGCACAGCCTTTTACCTCATCAAAAATGACTTTTATATTGTTTGTGTGTCGTTCCCCTTGCTACTTATGGATTTCGTATGTGGTATTATTCTGGTGCTCATATTGCTGCCAAACTTAAAACTCTTCACCAAATGCAAAGAAGTGCTGCCATATGGATCACTGGCACTTTCCGCACATCTCCCTCTGGTGGAGTTGAATGCATTGCAGGCCTCGTCCCCATTCATCTTCACCTCAAAAAACTCACTAAATGGTCCAGCCTTTGATATGCTACCCTGGATTTAGCCATAAAGTTCAAAGGTAAGCCTTGTAATATGCTTGATTTGCTTTGGGATGCATTTAATAGCACCTATAATTCGGCTCATAACAGAAAAACCAACCTAGCTGTTTTGGACCACCTCGACTCTATCCCTACCCAATCGTGGACCCCATTCACTCCTCCTGAAATACATGAAGTGCTCAAAGGCTGTGCTAATTCCTCTGCTCCAGGCGTTGACCATATATCCTGGTCACACCTCAAGAAACTTTTCCATGTTAATGATCACATCCCTCTATTTTTCCTCAACATTGCCAATGCATGCCTTAACACTGGTTGCTGGCCAGACCACTTCAAAGAATCTATGTCGGTAATCATCCTAAACCCAATAAACCTTCTTATGATATGCCTAAAGCCTTCAGGCCTATTGTCTTACTCAATACCATCGGAAAACTCTTCAAAAAAATGCTAGCACATCGCATGCAGTTCGAAGCTGTCAAACACAATGCTATTCATCCTTGTCAAGTTGGTGGCATTATTCAACATAGTGCTGAAGATGCTGGTGTTTATCTTACTCATGTCATTCATGCTGGTTGGGCTAAAAACCTTCATACTAGCATATTAGCCTTTGATATTTCCCAATTTTTTCCTTTGTTAAATCATTCTATGCTTTTGATAATTCTTCAGAAACAGGGCTTCGCCCCTCAAATTGTTAAATTTTTCTCAAATTATCTAGTTGATTGTTCCACTACTTATTTGTATAACTCTTTCAATTCTCCCTTTTTTGATGCTAATACTGGTGTTGGTCAAGGTTCTGCTTTGTCTCCTATCCTTTCTGGATTGTACATTGCTCTGCTTTTCTATCTCTCTTCTCTTGAGAATACTGGACTTGTTTCTTTTCTCTCTTTTGTCGATGATGGTACTATTGTGGCACAAGGTGAAACATGGGCCAACTGTCACAACAAAATCTCTAGGGCCTATAGGATCCTTGTTCAACTTATCAAAGACTTCAGATTGCTCTTAGAGCATGAAAAATCTGAAATATACAACTTCTCTTGTGTCCATGGCAATGAAAACCCTCTCATCGATTTAGGCTTTGCGCCTTATACCTCCTCCTCACCTCTCAAACCCAAGGAATATTGGAGATATCTTGGTTTCTATTTTGATCACCATCTTACCTTCAACAAACACATTTGCTATTGGTCAACAAAGGTATTCACTTCTGTCCATGCAATATGCATGCTTGGCAATTCCATGCACAGCCTTTTACCTCATCAAAAATGACTTTTATATTGTTTGTGTGTCGTTCCCCTTGCTACTTATGGATTTCGTATGTGGTATTATTCTGGTGCTCATATTGCTGCCAAACTTAAAACTCTTCACCAAATGCAAAGAAGTGCTGCCATATGGATCACTGGCACTTTCCACACATCTCCCTGGTGGAGTTGAATGCATTGCAGGCCTTGTCCCCATTCATCTTCACCTCAAAAAACTCACTAAATGGTCCAGCCTTCGATATGCTACCCTGGATTGTTCTCATATTCTTTTTACACTTTTTAGCACTGAAAATGCTAAAGGCACTCTTCCTCATCCAAGGTCTATTGACCTGATGACTGATTCTCAGAAGCTGGCAGTGGAGGGGTCAGTTATGGAGGCTGATGTGATGTTGCTCAACACCACTGAACAATTCCATCCTCTAGATGAGGCTAATTATCCTGGTTCAAGAATTCTTGATTTGTTTTCTGATCAATTTTCTTTTTCTGATTTCAATAGGTCTGATCCGAAAGCACTCAGCACACATATTCAACAACTGGAAAAGGCACTATCCCTCTCCCACACTCTCTCTAACACTGCTGTCGTCATTGTTGATGGCAGTCTACCCAACAACTCTAATTGGCAATCCAATGCCTGTTATCAAATTTGGTGTAATGGCATCCTCATCCACTCCACTGCCATCCCTAATGGACGATGCATGGCTCCTGAAGCTGAACTCACTGCACAACACTTTGCAATCTGCAAAACAATCACTATCCCCAATATTGATCATATCCTCATTGTCACTGATCACATTCAAGCATCTAGAACACTTCTAGACCCTTCCATTCACCTTAGCCAAAATTACTCATTGGCTGCAGTCAAAGCCCTATGCTCTTGGCTAGAACATTCCAGAACTCAGTTCATCGATTTCTGGTATATCTCTTCCAAATTATCACAATGCAATTGCAATTCTGCTCCCAAGAAGCCCGGTTGCTCCTGCTGTCTTCTATGCAAAGTCCATCTTATGGCCAAATCCAATCACCGACATGCTGGGTTGCATCCTAACATCTCCATGTCACACCTTAAAAAGAAAGTCACCAACTCTTGCATCAAGGAA
This sequence comes from Leucoagaricus sp. SymC.cos, assembly GCA_001563735.1. Lineage (NCBI taxonomy): Eukaryota > Fungi > Basidiomycota > Agaricomycetes > Agaricales > Agaricaceae > Leucoagaricus > Leucoagaricus sp. SymC.cos. The sequence continues at coordinate 21,122 of KQ962364.1, read as the reverse complement.
TGGCAAAATATGTTCCTTGAAAACCATCAATATCGAGGTCACTCATTTCTTATGCTTCATAGCAAATCATTCAAAGGTGATGTCATCCTTCCACAATACCACAATGGCAGTTCATGGCTTCGTGAACTCCATTTATCATACTTTCTCCTATCCTTTCTGGATTGTACATTGCTCTGCTTTTCTATCTCTCTTCTCTCGAGAATACTGGACTTGTTTCTTTTCTCTCTTTTGTCAATGATGGTACTATTGTGGCACAAGGCGAAACATGGGCCAACTGTCACAACAAAATCTCTAGGACCTATAGGATCCTTGTTCAACTTATCAAAGACTTTGTCAACATCGTCACATGCGCTACTTGTGCTATTACAAATCATACACCTATCAGATTTTATAGATCCAGATTCTTTCCTCGCAAACTGGTTGGATGCCATTGTAGCTTCTGATTTGAAACTCACGTAGGAATATTGGAGATATCTTGGTTTCTATTTTGATCACCATCTTACCTTCAACGAACACATTCACTATTGGTCAACAAAGGCATTCACTTCTGTCCATGCAATGTGCATGCTTGGCAATTCCATGCACAGCCTTTTACCTCATCAAAAATGACTTTTATATCATTTGTGTGTCATTCCCCTTGCCACTTATGGATTTCATATGTGGTATTATTCTGGTGCTCATATTGCTGCCAAACTTAAAACTCTTCACCAAATGCAAAGAAGTGCTGCCATATGGATCACTGGCACTTTCCACACATCTCCCTCTATAGACTTTCTATTGTCACCTCTCCCTCTCTTTCACTGATAGTATCATCGTCTTTCTACACTTCTGATGGTTTCAGTATTTATGCTGTTGAATGCATTGCAGGCCTTGTCCCCATTCATCTTCACCTCAAAAAACTCACTAAATGGTCCAGCCTTCGATATGCTACCCTGGATCGTTCTCATATTCTTTTTACACTTTTTAGCACTGAAAATGCTAAAGGCACTCTTCCTCATCCAAGGTCTATTGACCTGATGACTGATTCTCAGAAGCTGGCAGTGGAGGGGTCAGTTATGGAGGCTGATGTGATGTTGCTCAACACCACTGAACAATTCCATCCTCTAGATGAGGCTAATTATCCTGGTTCAAGAATTCTTGATTTGTTTTCTGATCAATTTTCTTTTTCTGATTTCAATAGGTCTGATCCGAAAGCGCTCAGCACACATATTCAACAACTGGAAAAGGCACTATCCCTCTCCCACTCTCTCTCTAACACTGCTGTCATTATGATGATCTACCTTATATTGAATTATTTAAGTAGCCTAAGTCATTATTATAGAAAATAGCTAAGTTGTACTGATTTCACATGGGCAAGCCTACTAGGGTGGATGTCCACTGTAGTCATATACCCAACAACTCTAATTGGCAATCCAATGCCTGTTATCAAATTTGGTGTAATGGCATCCTCACCCACTCCACTGCCATCCCTAATGGACGATGTATGGCTCCTGAAGCTGAACTCGCTGCACAACACTTTGCAATCTGCAAAACAATCACTATCCCCAATATTGATCATATCCTCATTGTCACTGATCACATTCAAGCATCTAGAACACTTCTAGACCCTTCCATTCACCTTAGCCAAAATCACTCATTGGCTACAGTCAAAGCCCTATGCCCTTGGCTAGAACATTCCAGAACTCAGTTCATCGATTTCTGGTATATCCCTTCCAAATCATCACAATGCGATTGCAATTCTGCTCCCAAAAAGCCCAGTCGCTCCTGCTGTCTTCTATGCAAAGTCCATCTTATGGCCAAATCCAATCACCGACATGCTGGGTTGTGTCCTAACATCTCCATGTCACACCTTAAAAAGAAAGTCACTGACTCTTGCATCAAGGAATGGCAAAATATGTTTCTTGAAAACCATCAATATCGAGGTTGCTCATTCCTTATGCTTTATAGCAAATCATTCAAAGGTGATGTCATTCTTCCACAATACCACAATGGCAGTTCATGGCTTTGTGAACTCCATTTATCATACTTTTCTGATGATAGTGATCCATCATGCATGGTCACTAACTTCAACATCGTCACATGCGCTACTTGTGCTATTACAAATCATACACCTATCAGATTTTATAGATCCAGATTCTTTCCTCGCAAACTGGTTGGATGCCATTGTGGCTTCTGATTCGAAACTCGCAAACACATTGTCATTGGATGTCCTCTCTATGTCAGAGAAGATGTCCCTATCCATACTCTTAGTCAATTTATTGACTTCTTATCCTACAATCCATGGGTGTTCACTTTCAACACTAATGCCCCACCTCCTGAGTATCCATCTACTCCTACCCTTCAACAATATGCTGGGTTGCACATCAGCATCTCCACGTCTCCACTTCCACTTCTGCCTATCCAGTCACCTGAAATATGCATGTCAGTAAGTAATTTTGGTTGATGACTATAGACTTTCTATTGTCACCTCTCCCTCTCTTTCACTGATAGTATCATTGTCTCTCTACACTTCTGATGGTTTCAGTATTTATGCTCTGTATCATGAGATCTAGTGTTTATGTTTGTTTTGTTTGGACAACCTAGCTAGCATTTGTATGTAGTTAGGTGTGGACTGTGATCGAGCACTACATAATAAATTGTTGATTTAAAAAAAAAAAAAAA
>KQ962364.1:4517-18207 GCA_001563735.1 Leucoagaricus sp. SymC.cos | reverse complement strand
ATATATACCTGAACAGGAGCTATCAACTTAGGCCAATAAGTATCTGTGCCTGGTCTTCACTTATTAGGGTAAAATCAGGCAATCTTAATCAATATATTAATAAATCTAATAATTTGATAGCTGATAATGTATGATAATATGCACTTATCATGATAGCTGCTACTCTGACATTATCAAGTCAAGCAGTAGTTGTTTTGCAGTGGTCAGACAATATAAGCCCATATAACATAGTCACAGAGTGATGAGCATTGGTCAGGGTGTTCATGCTCATTGTAGTCTCAGGAATTTCACGACATCAGCATTCTTATGTAGAGCACTAATGCCTACTACAATATATTCCAGACAGCTGTTGGAATATTTCTTTATGCTGCTGAAATGCCTGACACTGTTATTGAGCTACTCTCTCAGATCAGAATATCAGTTTCATCATCCACAATTAATAGTGCAATCTATCATCTCCTAAAAACTGCAACAATTACTATAAAAAGAATGGGATGAAATCTTCTTGTAACCTTTGCTTATAATAATCTTGACATTGATATCAAGTCATTAATCCCAACAGTTGAGTTCACTGATGATTCCATGCTTCATCTCACAATGGGAACAACTCTAATCCTCTATCTAAAAATATTACTAAATTCTCTTCAATTCTCAGGCTGGCTTTGGGAGTGTTTCTTGCATAATGAGGATTCAGAACATCCTCAATTGCAGCTCAACACCATCCAACTTGCCAATATTTACCTAGAGTCTAGGCCTATGCCAGCAGACAGCATGTTACAATAACAGCACTTCAATCAGTGAAAAATACTTTATAATTTGATCAATCATGGCCCAGATTATTTCCAGAAATTTGCTTCAATACTTGGTCTTCCTGAAATGGTGAATGAGATTCCCCTCACTAAAACAACCCAAATACCTTTATCAAGTCTTGATGTCAATCTAAATACACTAGCCAACAATGCAAAAGCACTTAATGCCTTTTTTCTGCAGGCAAGATTGGGCAACCTATCAGTCTGTGATGAGCATCTTAGTGATAATATTATTATTGTTTTTGGTGATCTTCTTACTGGAGAACAAATTTAAAGCTTACAAGAATTAAGAAGCTTGGAGGATACCCCCTCAGAATAGTTCCAATTTATTGTATATGAAATGAGACTCTTTTATGTAAAGATAGCATGTGCTGATGCCATTGACCAGATTTTTCTTTGAGATCCAAAGGCTTAGACAGATGAGACCAGCTTCTTTGAGTTTATAGCTCAGAACTACCCTCAGAAAACTGCAAAATTTTATGGAAATAACAGCCTCAGATTTTACTGTATGCATGAAGTGATTTAACATATTGGTATTGTTGCAAGGCTTGATTGTTGGAGAGAAATGGTTGCCAAAATCAAAAAATTATATTCATTTGAGGAGTATGTGAAAACTGAACCAAGCTGGGATAAATTGAAGAAATTGGCATGCAAAATTGTATTTAAGCATGTTTGGAGTCCAAAGCATACATTACAATGCAAGAAACCTCAGAAAAAACACAACTACCAATTTAAAAATATGCTTATTCTTCAGCAGTATCTTTTACTGTATGAAGAACTTTTCTATGCTATGGATGCAGGTGATATCAGTCATCTTGAGACCTGCTTCTTACTATAGTCTTTTATCTTCTAATCATGTAAAAAACACAAATATACCACAGAGCTCTACTATTATCTCTGAGATATTTATTTCTTCTATCCTGAGTCTCTGAAACAGGCAGTCCAGTATAATATACTTATCAATCCAACTGGGAAGTCTGGAAAATGGAGAGCTGTTGACTGGCTTATAGAGCACAATAATCTATATGCCAAAGTGAGTGACTGAGCAACTTTTTGGCAATCTCTGTTATGAACAATTATATTTTCCTCTATTTACTTCTATTTGTGTTAGTTAGTTTCTATGCCTTATATTTTGTACACCAAATATACCTGATATATTTAGAACTTGTTTACAATGTTCTATGATATGTTTACATTATTCTATGCTAACTTTAGAATGTTGTTTACAATGTTCCATAAGTTATTTACATTATTCTATACTATTCTTAGAATGTTCCACATTGTTCTATGATGTTCCAGAAGGTTCTACAACCTTCTTGTACATTCCTGAAGCCACTGGAATATTCTACTTATATACTACTATAGACACTTATGTAGTAGATATAAATATATATAAGTAGTATATAAGTGAGCTCAACTAACAAGAAGAAACTATTGTTTCTACTTGGTTAGGTGGAGCCTCAAGAATAGAGTCTCTAAAGCTTATACTGAGTGATTTTGAAAGTCTGTAAAATAACTTGCTTATTATCTGAATAAGTTGCTCTCAATATAGAACTTTGATCTGAGTTCTATATCACTAATAATACTCTTGGCAAAGAATCTCTTGAGTTGTTATCAAACTTCCAACTATTAATAACTTGAACATTATTAATAGTAAGGTACCTAAACCCATTAACATGAAGAGCCTCCTCTGTTAGGCTTCCTGTAGAGGACAACCTAATGTACTTGATTATAAATAATCCAGCATCACTATAACATTAAGTAGAAATGATTCTCTTCTGTTTAGTGGCAGAGGTGAAGTATCCTGCCCATCAGACTCACAGGTGGTCTTCTCACAAGAGGAGTGCCCCCCTGGGTTAATCTGCTACATTGAGTCACTTTATAATCAAGAAGAATATACCCTCAAAATGAAGGACTGACTACTCTTCACTGGAGGATTAACACCCTTGATAAAAGTTGGAGGTGTAGTGACATTGCCAACTAGTGAATTAGTTGAGGACTTGCTGGTCTGTTCAAGTCTGAGCTATTCTAGCTGGTGCAAGTGATTGCAAAAATAGAAATAGCTGTTATCACTTCCTAAGACATTCTGCAAGTGCTTAACCTAGATCATTACAGCACACTAAAAGCTGGTACATCAGAAAAGATAACCAGGTGGAGTGCACACTCATTAGAATCAGACAAGAAAAGTTAAAGGTCTTTGAGTCAGTTCATAATGTAAAAGGTTCAAGTGTACCTGGCTATAGGCCAAAATCATTTAGCAGCCACTCTATCTGAGAGTATAAATCTAGCACATTGTATAGTTGGGATAAACTATTGTTGACCTAAAGATATCAGGTCATATCCTGATTAGGGTCAAGGTTTGAACTTCATAATATTTCTCATTGCATAGCCCAGGATAAGACTATCATCAACCCATAGGAACGAGGTCAAGGTTTGAATACCATAAACTCACTCACTTTATTTTACAGATTTAAAAGACAGCAGTCCCATGTTGTAATTGTGAACTCTGTACATGAATCAGATATCCATTCCATTCAATACCTCAAACTTTTGAAATATTTCTAAATATTAATTCACCATGTGGTACTCAATCCCAAACAATGTTACTATAATCTTCTGTAGTAAACATTGGAGTAGAAGAATCTGGAAAACAGAACCAGAAAATATCTGGAGATATAGAGACAAAGACCAACCTGACAAATTCTATAGATTCTCAGACAGCTACCACAAAGTCTCAACCAAGAATATCAAGAAGCACTCCAAAATCCCCATAAATACAAGAATCCAGACTCTGAATCAGAAGAGGAACCTGAACATACAGATTCCCCAAGAGAAGATAAATTTACTGAAGAATTATCAACAGGTTTTTCAATCTCAATACAATAAGCTTTTGATTGATCAAGTCCTGGAAACAGAACAGAAGCTCTTGTCCGACAATTCTCTAGATTATCAGTCACACCTGAGAAACAAAAGCCCTCAATCTTCACCACTGAAAAGACATCCTTCAGCTTTCCAGAGGACTTTGAATTTACAATCCCTGAAACCCATATTAGTGAACAATTTGTTAGAGAAAGTAATCCATTACTATGACCCAGTGAGAAGGACAATACTTCCTTCGACAAATCTGAAGAACAAAGATTCAAAGAAAATTATCAATTACTCCCACCTATTAGAACCTCAATTTACTCAACCTTTGATTCTGACAAAGACTCAGAAAACCAAACTATCCAACTCCCGAGACTCTGTAAATTATCTAAGGGAAAAGGTAAACAAAAAGAATAACCTAAGCTTACTGTCCATACCAAAGTAGGACCAAGTGGAATTAAATCCTCAACAACACCACCAACTCCTTCACCACCAAAAGGACTGCCAACAGGACCACCAAGAAGACCACTAACAGGACTACCAGAAGGATCACCAGGAGGGAATCCCTCACCAGTCATGGCAGCAGCAAATCAACCAAACCTCAAATACCCTAAGCCCAACAATTTCAATGGAGATCCAGACACCTATAGAGACTGGCTTGTCTTTCTCAACCTCTTCTTTGAATCAATCAGAAATCTTACAGATGAACAAAAAATCTGATATGCCCTTGGATTATTCAAATACTCAGCCTCAAATTGGAAACAAGACTATATCACAACCCATGCCAATCTTCCCACATGGGCAACATTTGAAACAGCAATGGAACAAGCCTTTGCCCCAATCCAACAAACCTATGAGGCAGAACAAAGATTATGAGCCTATAAATAAAGAGGCAGATACATCAAAGAATTTATTAGTAACTTCTCAGTTCTTGCATCCAAAGCTGGATTACAAGACAGTACCTCATTACAAGCTACTTTCAGTGAAGGATTGGACAGAGATATTGCCATTAAAGCAATTAGATCCAACCCAACCACCTTTGACACCTGGAAAACAGCAGCAAGAAATGCTTACAGAATTGTTCAAGAATAACACAAATTTGGTCTTTGATCAATTGCTTCAGGATATAGACAATCTTCAAAATTTTCAAAATCTCACAGAAATAAAAAGATGTACCAAAATAATGGCCTAAGATATAGAGACATTACACAAGACCCTATACTCTCAAAGTATAAGAAGAGCAAATGGGATATGGATATTGATAGGATTTACCACTCAATCAATCGACTATCTATTGAGGACAAAGATGAAGAGGATGACATCAATAACAATAAATCAGATGACAACACAAATAGTAGTGAAGACAAAGGAGATTATAAGACCAATGAGTATCTTAATGCCCTCAACCACCTCATCAATAACATCCTTACCAATGAACAATGAACAGCCCTCAGAAAGGGAGAATGCTTCTTCTGCAAGAAGAAAGGTCATTTTTACAGGAATTGCTCAGCATGATGAGCCTATCTATATTCAGGAAAGAATACCAGGAACTCTAACACTATACAACACAAATAACCCTCTCATCCTACCAGAAGCTCTAAAAGGACAACTCAGCAAAAAGGAAAAGGAAAGAGAAAAGTAGATCCTAATGCCATGGTCTATTTAATTGACAAAGATGACCAAGAAGACAAAGAAATCGAAAATTTTTAATTCAATCAGAAGATCAAATCAACATTGTCAATCTTCTGAATAGAGAAAAGGCATTAACCATTCCTACAATATTACACACAAGTAAAGCCCAACATTCAATAGAAGCTCTATTAGATTCAGGAGCATCTGGAAATTTTATTGATCTAAAACTGATCCAACAATATAACCTACTAAAGTTTCCATTATCAAAACCTTCCAAAACATATAATGCCAATGGATCAAGAAATAAAGCCAGATGATGTACCCACTATACAAAACTAAAAATAGAAATCAATGAAAAAAGAATGACAATACATCTGAAAATCATTCAATTAGAGAAATACCAGTTATTCATTAGAATGACATGGTTGAACAAATACAATCCCAATATTGATTAGCAAAAACTCTCATTATGATGGAGAAATAAAAACTCTGAAACAATGACATTATTTCATATTGATATTGATGATCATATTGATGTCATTAATCAAATTGAAATAATCAATAAAACAAACACTACTACTACTCTCCACAACAAATTGGCAAAGAAATAAGAGAGTGATTCAATTAAAGCTGTGCCATCAGAATTCCATGAATATCTTTCTGTATTCAACAAAGAAGAATCAGAAAAGATGCTTTCAAGATGACTATGGGACTACAAAATTGAAACTACACCCAATTTTGTAGTGAAATGAATGCCCATTTATTATCTTACACCAAAAAAGAAACAAGAAATAGACAAATTCATAAATAAAAATCTATAAAAGGGATACATTTGAAAATCGAAATCTGCTATAGCATTATCCTTTTTCTTTGTAGAAAAGAAAGAAGGAGACTTGTGACCATGTCAAGACTATCAATACCTAAATCAACATACCATTAAAAATGCACATCTGATACCCAATATTGCTGACATATTGGATAAACTGAAAGGATCAAATTAGTTTACCAAACTCGATATTTGTCTAAGATATAACAATGTACAAATATCTAAAGGAGACAAATGGAAAGAAGCATTTAGAATGACAAACAGACTATATAAACTACTAGTCATATTCTTTAGAATGACCAATTCTCTAGCCACCTTTTAAACAATGATAGATACTCTATTTAAAGATCTACTCATTAAAGGAGGAGTAATCATCTATTTGGATAATATACTCATACATGCTAAAACAAAAGAACAACTCATGGAATTAACAAAGAAGGTTCTTCAGATATTACAAAAGAACAAATTATATCTGAAAACAGAACAATGCAAATTTGCGGTTAAACTATTAGAATATCTAGGAATAATTGTTACTCTTAACAAAATTGAAATGGACCCAATCAAACTTAAAGGCATTGATAATTGGCCCAAGCCACAAATACAACAACATGTTCAACAATTTATTAGATTTTGCAATTTCTACAGAAATTTTATAAAAGATTATTCTGAAATTGCTCACCTATTAAATTGACTACTTCAGAAAAACACTATCTTTGAATTTACTAATGAAGCAAGACAAGCATTTGAGATACTTAAACAAAAATTCAAAGAACAACTTATACTACAAATGATTGATCAAACAAAATAGTTTGAATTAGAATGCAATGCCTCATAATATGTAACAGAAGCAGTACTCTTGCAAAGAGACTCAAATGGTGACAAACATCCAGTTGCATATTACTCACATGCTTTAGCCCCAGCAGAATGGAATTATCATTGCTCTGATCAAGAATTTCTAGCTATAATTAAAGCATTAAAGGAATAGCAACATTATCTAGATGGATCACCACATCCAGTAATCATATGGTCTAATCATGAAAATCTTACTTGATTTAGAGAACCTCAACATCTAAATCAATGACAATCACACTGGACATTAGAAATGACACATTACAATTATAAAATCTAATATTTACCCAGAAAGAAAAATCTATTAGCCAATGCATTAAGCTGAAGACCTGATTTAAAACCCAAAGAGAAGGATAATAAAAACATGATAGCCTTACCTTCAGAGAAATTTATCACACCCAACATCACATCTAAATTAAAATTGAAACAAGTCCATGAGGAAATTATCAACTTCCTTACTGAAGACAATACCAAAAAGCTTCTATCAAAAGAAGTTAAAGACCATATGCCTACATCTGATTGCTTCGAAATCAAGGATGGATTATATAAATATCAAGGATAATTAGTTATTCTGGATAATCTGATAATAAAATGTGCATTAATACAATGTGTTCATGATTATAAGACATCAGGATACCCTGAAATCATGGAAACTTTTCAGAAATTAAACAAAGAAGTCTACTGGCCTGGAATGCAAACATATGTTCAAAACTATATTAAAGGTTGCCCCATATGCCAACAATACAAAATTAACTGACATTCAGTTAAACCACTAATGTAACCAATTAAAGGACCATCTTCTATTCAACCATTTTCACAAATATCAATAGATCTCATAACTGACCTACCACCAGACAAAGGATTCAATAGTATTTTGTCCATAGTGGACCATGGACTTACAAAAGGGATAATCCTAACCCCTACAAAGAAAACAGAAACAGCAGATAATATAGCTGACATTTTGATCAAGAAAGTGTTTTTTAAATATAGAACACCAGAGAAGATTATTTCTGATTGTGATCCAAGATTTGCAGCAAGATCTATGCAATAATTATATAAGAAACTTGATATCACACCTGCATTATCAACAGCTTATCACTCTCAAACAGATGGAACAATGGAACAATATAATCAAGAAATTGAGTTCTATCTTGTAGTATATACTTCAAAACACCCAAACACATGGAAATGAGCACTTCCTATCATTGAATTCATACACAACACTAAAATACATGCTGGAAGACAACATACACCAGCAGAACTCCTTTACAGATTCAACCCCATATCAAAGGAAGAAACAAAAATACCATCTATCAACGAAAAATCCCTCTTCCTACAGAAAGCTAGAGAAGCTGCACTTGAAGCACATGAATGAACACATCTCTATATGGCAAACAGAAAGAATAAATCATGTACACTATTCAAAGTTGGAGACAAAGTGTGGTTAGACAATAGAAATCTCCCAGTATCATATGTATTGAAGAAACTCAACTAACAAGGAGAAGGACCTTTCACCATCATAAGAAAAACTTCTCAAACAACTTACAAATTAAAACTACCATCAAGATGGAAGATTCACAATAAGTTCCATGCATCCCTCCCTATGCCAGCAATTGAGAATGATATTTACAGAAAACACCATGTAGAACTGCCTTCTACTCTCATGTCAGGAGAAGAAGAATATGAAATCGAAGCTATTCTAAATCATAGGTACTTAGGAACACATTCTAGGGGACACTTTGAATACCTAATTCACTAGTCAGGTTATGGAGCAATCAAAGATTCATGAGAACCTGAAGACAATCTCAAAAATTCAAATAAAATACTCCTTAAGTATAAAAGACTTCACAACCTCTCCTAACATTCCCCCTCCTCAATGACACAGTTTATTGAAGAAACCAAAGGAGCTACAACTCCTACTACTAACTCTAACTTGCCCTCTATTAAAACCACTGAAATGAGAACTCTAACTCAAGTTCAAATGCCTTGGATATTGTGTCAGTGAAGACCCCTCACCCCAGTCATTTTCCCCTGCCAACTATACCTGGCAGTCAACCAGGTGAAATTATGACATTCCCTGATCTACATGCTATTCTTAGATGAGCTTTTTCATCTCAACAAATAGCCAATAACTTTCTGGCCATTTACAGCAGCCATCCTCATCATCTCAACAAACAGCCAATAACTTTCTGGCCACTTACAGCAGCCATCCTTGATTCACTGTATCAATCTATGAGATTGGGAATCTCATTGATTTGCTCACTCTTGCACAAGCAAATTATAAGGCCATCTCCCAAGAGATTGCCAGAAATCTTAGTGCTCTGGTGAGCATACTCCCATAGGGTCTCTATACTGAGGACATTGCCTGTTGTCTCCTCGGAGTTGACCCAGAGAGAAATTACTTGGCTGAGAAGCTGAACAAACAAACTACAGATAGACATGCACTGACTTCTATGTGCCCCTAACACCCTGAGCTTACACCAACTCCCTTACCTGCTGCTAGATCAGCAAAACCTTCTCAAGTGGATACAATCCACTTCTCTCTACCAACTCATCCCACTCTGACAGCTCCTCGACATGCTCCTCCAGCTCTCTACACTACTTCTTGCCCACCTCAACATGGATACTATCTCTGCAACCTATGTAACAGAATGGGTCATTGCAAGACAGAATGGGTCATTGCAAGACAGAATGTTGCAAGTACTACTGTGGGTACTGCAACACTTTTGCCCTTGGACATTTCACCAAGTATTGTTCTCAAAATGCCTATTGAGGACTTGCTGGATGGCAATTACCCACAGGTTCTATGGTGCTGGCCATACACTTTAACCAGCCCAATCCCAGTATGACCACTCCTCCCAACACCACTACAAAGCCTGGAGCCTGAGATGCTCCAATACAGTTCAATAAGTCCAGTGTATCAACTGGTAATCACACTACCCCCATCTCTGATGTCAGATCTCAATCCAAACAACATCTTCCCAACAGATCTGTCAATACTACAGATCTCAGACCAACATACTGCCCCCATTTTCCTGTTAAGAAATGACAGCAGCCAAAGCAGTGAGGATGCCATTATGATGCCCAGAGTCTTGGAAAACTCAAGACCTCTATATCTCATCAAAAATCAGCTGATTTGGGATATGCTTCTGACTACAGCACAGATGCTTGAACAGGTGCAAGATCCCCAGTTGTGGAGGATGATGGTAGCTACATTGATATACCATATGAATATGATGATATAGCTATGTACAATATGGTAGGAGAAGGACACATTGATCAGTATGTAGATAGATGAGGACATCTATATATGAAAGAGAGAATGTTATAAACAATTACATTTCCCTCTATTTACTTCTATTTGTGTTAGTTAGTTTCTATGCCTTATATTTTGTACACCAAATATGCCTAATATATTTAGAACTTGTTTACAATGTTCTATGATATGTTTATATTGTTCTATGCTAACTTTAGAATGTTGTTTACATTGTTCTATACTATTCTTAAAATGTTCCACATTGTTCTACAATGTTCCAGAAGGTTCTACAACCTTCTTGTACATTCCTGAAGCCACTGGAACATTCTACTTATATACTACTGTAGACACTTGTGTAGTAGATACAAACATGTATGAGTAGTATATAAGTGAGCTCAACTAACAAAGAGAAACTATTGTTTCTACTTGATTAGGTGGAGCCTCAAGAATAGAGTCTCTAAAGCTTATACTGAGTGATTTTGAAAGTCTGTAAAATAACTTGCTTATTATCTGAATAAGTTGCTCTCAATATAGAACTTTGATCTGAGTTCTATATCACTAATAATACTCTTGGCAAAGAATCTCTTGAGTTGTTGTCAAACTCCCAACTATTAATAACTTGAACATTATTAATAGTAAGATATCTAAACCTGTTAACACAAAGAGCCTCCTCTGTTAGGCTTCCTATAGAGGACAACTGTTACAGCTCAACATTACCGTGGTTGCCGACCATCACCGATAACTCCTTTTATTATTATTTCATCCATATGCTTTTACTCCACCTTTCTTCATCACATGTTAGTATGCGTCATGTAGTTTCTGTTGACTCTCTGTTGAATCTCTTCTCCTTTTATTACTATCTCCGAGTATATTAACAGCAGATTACGTGCCTGTACTCCTCAGTCTGATAATTGAGTTAATCTTGCCATTCAAGTTATCTCCTCCAGTCTCTGACTATCCTCCATCCCTGCTTCCTCCTATCTCCAAAATTTGGACCTGCAGCAGCAGAATGGCACAACACATAAGTTGAAGCTGAAGGTCCACTTCCCTCACTCCAATAGTCACCCATCCCGCCCATCACTAATCCAGCACATAACAACAACCTAATGCACTTGATTACAAATAATCCAGCATCACCATAACAATCTCTCTAGTGCTCAATTTTTTCTTCAGTAGATCTATGGAGGCAATTATTTAAATCATATAAAGGATCATATTCTTGCAGAATCATCACTCATGGAAGTATACAAGAATACCCAAATTCAACTAAAGAAGTTGTTCTGTCTTAATCATAAAACAACATGCTATTCTTCACTAAAAATAAAGAACACATTTTAAAAGCTAGGACAGTACATGTGAAAGAAATCAGCTCACTGTCTCATATCTGAAAGATCTTTTTTTCTTTTTTTTTTTTAAACTCATAAATTTATATACCGGTGCACAGTAGCAGTCTGGTCACAACGACTACAATAGTACGCTACAATTACACTACAGAGAACGAATCCTCCCTAGCTCAGCTGAATATGGCAGCCTGCACCCAAGATAAGCCCTCCCTATACCCAGAGGTAGATGAAGAGCAGATAGGGTCCATTGCCCTCATCTCCACAACACATGGGTGATGAGCGCTAAGGAGCAACTAGCACAGCCCCCATCAGCCGCCAATGCCAGACCCCCCAAGAACCCCGAGGGATCCCCAGGAAACCCAGTGACTGCCGAAGAGTGGCTGCACCATTCTTATCCTCCAGGGAGGTGCACAAAAGAGAATGCCCTAGGGTTCTCCCTGCAGAACTCAAGCAGCTCCTCCCAAAGCTTTGGGAAGTGCCGAGGAAGGCTGAAGTCAGTACACTTGGTCAATATGTGCTCGTGGGTCTGTAAACAAACAGACCTGCAAGGGCAAGAATGATCATCAGAGAGCTTAAACTGATACCTAAACTCCCCTATAGGTGCATGCTTCAAAACTGCCCAGCATACTCTAGCACAGGTGGGCGAATTATGCAGATGTTTCAGCCATGTACCTCCAGAGAGGTATGTAGGTGTCAAGTGCTTACCCCTTGTATCAGTGAGGTGCAAGAAATCTCTTCCTGAGGAGCTCGAAGAGGTGAACTGCCTAGTCCACTCATCATGACAGGCCTGAGCCTCGGCCATATGAATATAATTAAGGGTAGTAAAGGGAAAATCCCCTACTGGCACCTTGAAAGTCAGGTCTGTCACAAAGTGATGGACTGTGTGATACAAAGGCCACTTTAGAGAGGAGCAAACCTGTATAAAGGCAAAAGTGTACAAGGGGTCCTCCCCCAGCCACTTCTGCAGATAATGATATACAAGCAGAGCCTGAGCCTGCCCACTGCTGACTGATGGGTCCACCGCCTACCTAGCCAAGGCTGGGTGGTCAGTGAATAAGACAACATGATGGGCGCCCTCCTGCACACATACAGCAAAGACACCCATCCAAATGGCATGAAGCTCTGCATCAGGAGCAGTCACTCTGCCAGCAGCCTGGTGGAATTGCCTAACAGGTATCCTGCCCACCCAAACCCAGGCAGCTGAGACTGCCTGGAAAGCCTTGTCATGACCAACTGATGCATCAGTGGCCGCCACAATACAGTCATCAAGTGCGATAGCCTTCTCCAGCTCTGCATTTAACACACATTGGACGTTGATGTCCTCCTCTTTTGAGTCAAACTCAACAATCTGTATGTGATCCCTGAAGAGATCCAGGAGACATCTACCTGGGTGAGCCTCTGAAGTGTCAGGTTCGAAGGTCTCCAAGGTAACTGGAATAGAATGATACTGAAGGGTATCCACAACAGCAGACCAGACTTTCTCCACAGAGTGGCCCAGTTTAGTAAAATGATACCTATGAGGATCAGCACCAGGAAATTGCCTTGTACCAAGAAGACTCTTGGTAGAATGCATAGGCAACAGAGTGAGGACCTGATAAGCAGCCTGGGACCTCAGCTTCCTAAGATACAAATGGATGGGGATGAGGCCAGCCAAAGCCTCAACACCACCTGTAGGAGAGGTGCAGAAAGCACCTGTAATCCACACAGTGGCACACTGCTGCATTTTGGTAAGAGAGGTGAGATGAGCCTTATGAGGGTGAAGCTCATGACACCAAAGACGAAAGCCATACATGGCGATAGAAACCACGCATGACCTGTAAAGCAAATGCTTCTGCTTAGGAGAAAGACCCCTAAGCAAGTTCCCCAGCATCCCCATGGCACACACTGTAGAGATAGCCTTGGTAGAATAATAATGAACATGCTCTCTAAAAGTGAGCTGTCAATCAAAATAGAAACCCAAATACTGCCAAAATGGCTTGGGCTGAAGAGGTGTATCTCCAGTGTATGGGGCATAGCCCAGGTCGATAGGAGGATTGTCGTCCCCCTTGCAACGTGAAAAGTGATAGAGCTCAGACTTGTCATGCTTGAGGACAAGCCCAAATGCCACAAA
>KQ962361.1:25112-35287 GCA_001563735.1 Leucoagaricus sp. SymC.cos | reverse complement strand
ATAGCTCACCCAGTTGTTAACAATGCTTAACAGTGAAGCAGGCTGTAAGGGAATCTCTGTGACTATTGTTTTTAGATATAACAAAAGGCCCTGATTGATTTCATTCAGTAGTTCTGTGTGAACAATTCCACCTGATGTATCCTAGATCAGCATTCAATTAGTGGTAGCTTATAGAAGTAAAACAAGACTAAGGCTTTACTTGATTGTAAAGCCAATCAATAAAATATGGAAAACTACTAAAAGCAGAAATTGAAATATACTGGAAATCAAAATCTTGAATGTAGGATAGGAGCCCAAAGTCATCTTTGTCAGTAAGGTCCTTGAATAGCCTCCAAGAGACCAAACTGTTACTAACATAATTGAGAATTGCACTCAAAATATTAGATTGGTTTCCAGTTTTTTAAATTTATTAGATAGTGTATGATAGCAGTCCATTCCCAGATTAGTAGCCCAGGATACTATAACAAGTACAACCAGACATGACTACATAACTACAATATAGATAAAAAGTAGAGATCATCTATCATTACTAGTGTTCCACTAATGCTCTCCTCTTTATAAAGTAATAAGAGTCTTGTCAATATTTCAGTTTCAGCAGCAACAGCCAAGCACATACCTACCCTTGCACTCAGCCTCTACTATCTTCTGAGAAATCTCCTGGATTGCCTTTCACAAGTCTGAGGTGTTGAAATAAGTAAATGCTCTATGCATCTATTCTATTATTAGTGCATATACTATTAGGGTATCCTACATTTTATGACATTATTATGAGCATATAGACTCCTTGCATTATATGCATTCATATTTATTTGATTATGCTCTTAGACTCCATAGCATTACTCTCTTATTGCTATTCGCTGTAGTTAGTATATGTGACTATAACTCACTATGACATTATTGCTTATGCATTCTTTCACTCTTTTATATATAAGTAGTTACTTTGCTCTGTTGTTCTTTAGTTGAATCCAATCCTCTCTGTACTATACTTGAGTTCTACAGCATCTCTCACTCTATGCTTATACCTTTGAGCTTCTCTACACTGTTAACAATGTAAGTGACTAGTTCTTTCTATTTCTAGCACTGCACTATACTTTAGACTGCTTTCAACAGGTTATGGGCCCTGATTGCCAAGTGTGTTATCACTGAGATGTCTTTGACACTCGCTGACATGCTGGAGTAGTCAGTACTTATTGTTAGTTGTTGACAATATTCTTACCAAACTTTCAACTTGCCCAATCTTTATTCCCTACATATACTTAGGTGCATAGTTGGATGCCCATAATTGCTTTGTCTCATTCATTTAGACAAATTGCTGATCTTGGTCTTTTTTAGAACACTATGTCTACCTATAGTTTACTCACCAATGTTTCTGTTTTGATCAGAGAGAAGAACCGGGTTGAGTGGTCTGAATTAATAACAAACATTCTCTTGATGATGATCATTCCTGGTGTTACTTATACTGCTATGGATATCATTGATAGGACTCACATGTTACCACAGCTGATCCAGGCAACTGCCACTATTGCTGGTACTGCCATGATGCAGGCTGTTACAGCTACCTACACTGCTGAATCCATTGAGGCCTGAGCTAATTGGACCTCCCTCAATTGCATAGCATATAGGATGATTAACAATCATCTCACTTCTCATCTTCTTCACCACAATCAAGGAACCTCTGCACTTCTTTGGACCCATTTGACTATATTGTTCAGAACTCACTCTGCTATCTCTATTTTTGCCGATTACTAACTCATATTGTTATTTTGAATTGATTCCAATGTTGAACCATCCTTGCAGCTTGCACTGCTTGAGAATGCTTATTCATGTCTGGAGAGGAGTAATCTTCCAATTAACATTGATGATTTTATTTGAGCTATGAATTTGTTGAATGTGATTCCAAAAGAGTGGTCCTTTGTGGTATCTACTTATTTTCAAACATATCCCTTTGCATTGATTACCTTTACTTTGGTTCAATCTGTGATTGTCACACAGTAGCAACATCAGCATCAGGTGCAAACACATGAGGCTAACATGTTACATACTGGCATGAGATATAAGAGTCTGTCAAACCCTAATTGGCAGCAGCAGCAGTATAGTGGGCTGCAAGACAACCAGCAGCAGCAGCACCCCCAGCAGTAGCAGCAGTAATGTCTACAAGAACAGCAGCAGGGGAATGCCAATTCTGGTCCATTATTTGGGAACCAACAGCCTTCTGGTAGCAGTGATGATAAGAAGAAGAAGCAATGCAAGTGTGGTAAAGGGGGAAAAGGCCAGCAGGCCAACATTGCTAATAGTGAGATCTAATTGCCTGCTGTTGCTGCTACCAGCAACACTGATAATTATATTGCCTCCTCAGCATTTGTGGTCACTAGTCTGGCCATTATTTCTAAATCCAAGGTCATGGATACTTCTACTCAGCAAAAGATTAATGATGCTAGAGCATCACATGCACTTAAGTCTGCTGTTCTGCCAGTTCCCCTGGTAGAACACCTTAATACACTGAATGGGGAGTCTTTTGTTAAGAGGCTTAAGTTTAAAAAGACACACTACCAAGTAGCTGGTGAGAAAGCTTTGAGCTTGTGGGATAAACAACTTGGGGCTATGTCATTGGTCCCCTCTGCTGCTACTCATGCATCATCTTCTTCTCTGCTCACTACTCCTCCAAGAGTCTTCTTGTCTCCTCTCACATCACCAATCATGCCTGCCATTTCACCTACACTGCCTTCTGCCCCTGATGCTGATATGATATCACTTGGAGATGAAAGTGACTACAGAGACAATACTTATGTGTATATATCTAAATTATTCTTGCAGATATTTATTCCTAACATTATCTCACAGTCCAAACTTTGGCCTGGATGATGGAACTGTTTAGGGTCAATCAGCCAAGGTTGAGCATCTCTGCTCCTTCAGGCTCACTCAAGAGCCTCCATATAAGTGCTGTCCCATGAGATGCTACATGAAGTTCAACACCTTGATAGACCAAATGTAATGGACTTATTTGATGATTATGTATATAGCTCATCTGTTGATCAGGGACTGCCTGTTCAAATTTTATCTTCACTTAATACTGTACAATTTTCTTGTCAGATTGCAGATGTAAATTCTGAGAATAAAATTATTCATAATTGTTATTCATACAGGAATTATAAGTTCAACAACTATGTACTCCTAGACTCTGGTGCTTTTTACTATTTTACCCCATTCATTGAGGATTTCACTGAGTATACTCCTGGAAACTTTGGTATATGCAAAACTGCCAATAAAGTGGCACCCTTAAATGTGATTGGACAGAGGTCTGTCTTAGTTGAGTTAGAAGTCAATGGAAAATTGAAAATATAAACTTTGTGGCTGGTCTATCATATTCTGGGTTTAGCTAATCACCTCTTCTCTCTTGGCACTTTCTTGCAATGAGGTTTCAGAGTTGAAGCAAGTAAAAATAAGACTCATGTTCTTAGCAAATTAGATAGTACCTTTCTCATAGCAAAACTATGTGCAAAAGCAGAAAGTCTCTATTGGGTATATTGCAATATCATTCAGTCTTGGATCAATGTAGCAATGACAATGCATGATGCTGATTATGACATCTGTCACTGTCAATTCAGACATCCTTTGAGAAATGTTCTTAGGCACTGTTCCAAAAATACTTCTAGATTCTCTAATATTGAGATTCTAAGCAAAGATCCAATCTGTTCTGGTTGTGCCCTTGGCAAAATACACCAACAGAGTTTCTCTTCTTTAGAGAAATGTGATCTGACATATCTGGGATTAATCTATGCTGATCTCCTAGAATTCTCTACTGAGAGTTATTATCAGAAGAAGTGGTGTCTCACTCTTCTTGATGACTACTCTTCTCATGCCTGGGTTTTCTTTCTTCAGCATAAGTCAGAGATATTAGCTGCTTTCAAAGAGTTCAAAGTACTTATTGAAAAGCAGAGCAGTTGACTGATCAAACGACTCTGTACAGATTGGAGAGAGAGTTTTTATCTTCAGAATTTATTGCATTGTTGAAATCACATGGAATTGCTCATGAGACGTCTGCATCTCATATGCACCAACAGAATGGACATGCTGAATGCTTGAACCAAACACTGGTCATAAAGGCAGAGTCTATGCAACTCCATGCTTGTCTTGCTGAAAACCTTTAGGAATTCATGATAAGCACCACAGTCCATCTCTATAATAGAACTCTGGTTTGACATCTTGTATGGAAAACTCTGATTGAAACAGCATCAGGAAATAAACCTGATGTAAGTTATCTTAAAGTATTTGGCTGTGGCACATATGTCTTTATCTCTCAAGAAATGTGCAAAAATAAACTTAATGCATGATCAGAACCAATGATCTTCTTGGGAGATGAGTAAGGCTCAAAAGCTTATTGCTTTTTAAGATATATGCACAATAATTCTATTTTTGTTAGTTCCACAGCTTTATTCGATGAAGAATAGTTTCCTTGTTGTGCTGAAAAGTCTCACTAAGACTTAAAAAATGCTCTACCTCCACCTGTTCCTAGTATACCTCATAGTGATGGAAATATTCTATTTAATCTATTCAATGACATGGACCTTCTACCAAGGCCAAGCAAACTAAGTCATCTGATGCTACCTCTAATAGCTCCAACTCCTGCTCCCATAGTGATGCCTCCAGCTCCTTTGGTTCTGTCTCCAACTCATCCTTCTCCACAGGCTCATTCTCCCATTTGACCTCTGATGCCTGGTCCTTCTCGACCATGTCAAGTTACTCCTTCCAAACTGTCTTTGCCAACATCTCCTATACCTACACCATCTTGGGGAAAAGGATTAGATATTCCCCCATTTGATATTCCTCCTATTGTCTCTCAGTTTTCACTGTTTGATCCCCAAGATTATCCTGGTCATGAAGTTACATTCTCTCCAGTTTCACCATAAGTCACTGAGTCACCCTGCCTTGTTAGTGATAGAGATTCTCTGGCATTATTGCAAACTTGACTGGAAAAACAACCAAGGAGATCATCTTGTGTTTCTAAACCTTTAGTAAGGGAAGATAGTGTATACAGTAAAAGACCAGCAACTGACATTCTCACATATCCAAATAAGGTTCCACCTGAAGTTTCTGAACCTTCACAACCTTCATTCTGGAAAGATTTAACTGTGACTATTCCTCCACAACCTGCTTCAGGGAGAGTTCCTCCATCTGATGAGGATGATCTGCTTGATGAGTTGTCTCAGACACTTGATTGCATCAGACAAAGTCCAGTTTGGGATAAGGACCTTGACAAGTCCATGTGGGATGTTGAAATGGTGCATATTGTGAAAGAAGAGGGAGTAAAATATATGACAATGTTGTTAAATACAGCATATAATCCAGAATTCAGTGAAATATCCAGATGCAAAGTGTTCACTGACCTTAAATGGTTACTGCCTGAACAATGTGCTAAATAGTTAGATACTTGCAAAGAAGAGCTTGATGCCCTGAAAAAGTGTCAGGTATATCACTTAGTCCTACTCCCTGCAAATCACAAAGCAATAAAAAATCAATGGGTTTTTCTCAAAAAGTCTGATGGATGTCTTCATTCTCAACTTGTTGCATATAGATTTTCTCAAGTTGATGGTATTGACTATAATGAGTTATTCTCTCCAGTTGTGCATTATGAAATAACTTGTGTCATGCTCATACTTGCTGTGCTTGAGGATATAAATATTGAGTCTGTAGATGTACATACTGCCTATTTATATAGCAAATTGGATGAAGAAATCTACATGGAACAACCTGAGAGATTTTATATTTCTGGAAAAGAACATTTAGTGTGGAAACTTGACCAAGTATTGTATGGCCTTAAGCAAGCTGGCTTAGCCTGGTGGAGAGAAGTTACTAAGAGTATGCTCTAATTTGGCTTCAAGCAATGCAAATTCAATACTGGTATCTATGTTTATCTTGATGAAAAGACTGGTCAATATATTTATATAATCATCTACATCAATGACATGCTTTTTATGAGAAAGGATGCTTCCCTGCTTCATGCTAAAAAGCTTCAATTTATAAAGCATTAGAAATATCAAGATCAAGGAGAAATAAAGGAATTTATTGGCATGTGAATTACTTATAATTATAAAAATAGATAGATCTTCATTGATCAAGTCAGCTACTTAAACAAAGTTCTCAAGTGTTACAGTGTCAAAACCACTCCGGCTTAAACTCCACTCCCAGCTGGTTATCAGCTACTTCCTAATGATGCCCCTGTCAATCCTCAATTGTGTTCTACCTTCCAGCAAGTGATTGGGTCCCTTCTATACCTGATAATCAGATTATGCCCAGATATTACATTTGCAGTTATTAAGTTGTCTCAACATGCTGCAAATCCTTCTAAAGATCACCTCCAAAAAGCCTATTATATTTGTTGCTATCTCTTGGCAACAAGAGACTATTGCTTGACTATTGATAGTGCTAAAAATGAAGGGATAATATGCTATTCAGATTCTGATTTTGCTAGTGATCCTAGTACTTAAAAGAGCACCTCTGGGTATTTCTTATCTATTGGCCCCTGTGCTTTGACATAGACTTCACATCACCAGTCAGTTGTCACTTTATCTTCTATAGAAGCTGAGTATGTAGTGCTCTCCAAAGCCTCATGCCAGTTAATGTGGATCAAAAATCTCTTCAGAGAACTTGGATATGAGCTTCCTACTCTTCTATTATATAGTGACAATATGGGATCTATCTTCTTGAGCTCAAACCCCACACAAGAAAAATGCTCAAAGCATATTGATATCCATTACCATTATATTTGAGATCTAGTCAATGATAAAAAGATCACACCCTTGCACATAGAAGAGAAAAATAATCCTGCTGATCTTCTTACTAAAAATCTCAGCTATAAAAAATTTGAAAAATTTAGAGATGCTTATGGCCTTGAGATTATCAGAGGAAAATATGCCATTAAGAAATGGGATATAAAAATCTTACAAAAAGATGCTGAGTCTAGATCTGCTTGATTTAATTGTCACATCAATGCTTGAGCAAGGGAAAGTGTTGAAATAAGTAAATACTCTATGCATCTATTCTATTATTAGCACATATACCATTAGGATATCCTATATTTTATGACATCATTACAAGCATATGGACTTCTTACATTATATACATTCATATTTATTTAATTATGCCCTTGGACTCCATAGTATTACTCTCTTATTGCTATTCACTATAGTTAGTACTTACAACTATGACTCGCTATGACATCATCACTTATGCAATCTTTCACTCTTTCATATATAAGTAGTTACTTTGCTCTGTCATTCTTTAGTTGAACTCAATCCTCTCTGTGCTATACTTGAGTTCTACAGCATCTCTCACTCTATGCTTATACCTTTGAGCTTCTTTATACTGTTAACAATGTAAGTGACTAGTTCTTTCTATTCCTAGCACTGCACTATGCTTTAGACTGCTTTCAACATAAGGGAGCCAACTTCTCAGCTAGCCAATCTCAGTCAAAGCAGTAGCACTAAAATAGGTATTATTGATCACTAGTACTGTACTCCTCTTTACAGTTTACACAGTGTATGGCATACAGGCATGAGGCTCCTGCAGAGGTTACTTCTCTGGGTAGTTTAGCAGAGAGGTTATCTCTGCAGCAGGAAGTGTGATCATAGTGACTAGCCTCAGTATAAAGACTGACACACTAGGGACATCAGAGGGTTTGAGAGTGACAGGCACAAGTAGAGTATTCCCAGTGCCAGCAATGCTGATATAAAGAGACATTGGAGTGAGAGTGAGCTGTATACATGAAGTATGAGGCTGAGCTGAATTGGAAGGATGTACCAATTAGGCACTTAGCAGTAGCACCTAACTGGGAGTTGAGAATGTTGAACCACATGGTGGCAGTATCAGTATGTTAGGAGTTATGCATAATCTGGGAGCTATTTGCAAAAGTAAAGGAGCTAGCCATGTGAGACTTCCTTATGACAGCCTGTATGTTAGAAGCAGTAACTTGCTGGCTATTAGCCTTGAAAAAAGGAACATCAACAATCTTAAGGTAAGATTATGAACATAGAAGGGCAGCCTCAACTCCACCCTCAGTAAGGGAGAGAAGGCACTAGACACTAGCCTTCACTAGGTCTATTTTATCTTGGAAGGTGACATGAGAGATAAGAAGAGAAATTTCCCTATAAGCAAAGTAGCAGGCAACCCTTCTTGATCTCTTACCACCATCTTCCTTTTTAGGTTGTTAGTCTTAGGAGATTAGTCTACATTCTACTCAATGTCTGATATATCTCCTATGAATATTTTTGCTGCTCTCACTATTGGAGAAGATGCTATAGATGAGTTGGTGAGTGAATTCAATGCTGAAGAATTCAACACTAAAATTGCTGAGGCTATTTTAAAGATGCCCACCACTAAACATCGCAAAAAGAGGAAAGCAACATTACCTCCTAAGCCTGCCACTCCTGGGTCCATCTTTGGTGAACTCCAACCCATTCCTCCCTTCAAGGGTAAAGAAATTGCTGTATCTGATGATGTTGGCACTTTTGCTAATGTCATCTTCAACACTCCATGTAACATGCTTATGTCCTACAATCGACAAATGTCTTCATTGATAGCTCCTATTACAGTTAATAATAAGGATGTCCAGAAGATTTTTGATGACTTATGACATGCTTGGTCATTCTTCAAAGCTGAGAATGCACCTGATGCTTTTTACAATGCCACTTCCAAAGCTGGAGTTAACTGGCATTTATATTATATAAGACTTGTTGCTTTATTGCTCGATTCCTTTCCTTTCCCATACAAGGCATTCAATGATGTCTTACTCACCATCAGCGGTGATGGTGGAGAAACTGTCACTGCTACTCAAATTATTGAATGGGCTATCAAGTGCATTCCATCCATTAGCACTCATCCTATGCCTGCTCCTGCTGTTACCACTTCAGCACCTATTGTTAACCCTAAGCCCACAGCTAAGGGTATAGCTAAAATCCCTCATCTGCTTCCTAAGAAGCCAGCTCCCGAAGTTACCAAACTGGCTGCAAACAAGCTGAAATGCTTGTTCACTGATGTGCTCAAGTCTGGGCCCAAGTCTAGGCCCTCTTCTTGTCATGATATTGCCTTGGTTGAATTAGCCCAGGCCTTTCCTTCACTCTTGCCAGAGTGGATTGCTTCTATGCACTGCATTACCACATCTGAAGCACCTGCTGCCAAACACTGGCCCTCCTCCACCACTACTGGCCCATCATGATACCAGATCAATATTCCCATCAGTGATGTCACTACAATTGACATTGCTGAATATGTTTCTAGTATCAATCAGATACTCAAAGAACACAAGCACTCTGTACAAGCAACCAACACATGCATAGCCTATGGTGGGATCAACTTTTCCACCACCATTGTACCAGATCAGGGTGACCTCAATGTGATCACCAAATTCATTAACAGTAGCCTTAGCATTAACACTATGGCCCAAGTCCCACGTTCAAGGTCCTATCTCAAGATACTCAATGTCCCTTACCTTGTGACAAAAGAGACTGTCACAAACACTATCTGTGCAGCTTCAGAGCCACCAATTGGGCTTGCTGCTCAACTGTGCATCATGTGCAATTCTAAGTGCTCAGACACTGCAACTGTCTGGTTTGATGTCTGGGATTCTCAGTCTGGAGCTAACATCAAGAAGCTAAATGGACAATTTGTTACTATTGGCTCTGCCCAATGTGTCATCTGGCCTGCCAAGGCCTGACCCAGAATTCCCCTATGTCAATATTGTTAGCGTTGGGGCCACCCCACCAACTCATGCAAAGCAGAAGCAATATGCTGCCCATGCTGCTCTGGGCCACACTTGGAGAAGAACCATTGGGAATATGCTAGCTGCTGCAAAGGCAATCCTAAAGCTAACCCACCCATCCCACCCACAATTACAGATGTTGACTGTCTGTACATTCCTATTTGCTCAAATTGCTGTGGAAAACATGCAGCAAACAATCACAAGTGTAAGTTTTGGTGTCATCACTTTGACGCCAACTGGTTTTCAAGATGACATGCTGAAGAGTAGGTGTCTGTTACATGGGGCTTGCCCTTTTGGCAATATGGATGTTGGAGCCTACAGTTGTCTGACCCCTCTGTTTTTTTTTCAATTCTTTTTCTTTATTAATCTCTGCTCCTACTTCCTGTGTACTAGGTTTGGTATGCCTTGAAATATAGGATAC
>KQ962360.1:0-10618 GCA_001563735.1 Leucoagaricus sp. SymC.cos | reverse complement strand
TGGAAGTAGTTCTAGGAGCATGTTTCATGGTGCTTCTAAAGTTCTTGGAGGAGTTTTGTCAAAAAAAGCCTCTAAGTCTTGTATTTCCATGGTGACTGGGTCTGCCACTCAACCTCCTCCTCTTCTTGAAGATGATTTTTCTTCTGGAGAAGAAGGGAAATCCTCTGAAGACAAAGCTCTCCCTCCAGTTAGAGATCGAGCTGCCTCTTATGCTGCCTCTTACTCTGAAAGTTGAGCTAGGAGTGAACACCATCTAAGAAGCAAGGCTTGCAATTCTCATTCTAGGTCTCCTAGATGTATTACTCAAACCCCTCCCCCCAATCAATGTACTTTGAGGCCTGCAACCCCTCTGCCATCAGTTCAAGCATCCTCTATTGATACTCTCACAACTCCCAAACCACTATATGTGGCTCAAGCTCATAGGATAATTGACAACATTCCTACATCTTCTAATATTGTCTCCAGTCATTGAGACATGTCTACAGACTTTGAGACCCATCACCCTATAGACCAGCTCAAATGTTTTGATGAAGCTGTCCAAGAAATTCCTCAAGAATTCCTTGTAGCAAGTATTACTCAGCAAATCAAAACTGAAGAGGGGTACCCTCAATTTGTCAATAATGAACCCTCTATGATTCTGGGCCCTTATGTTTCTGGTCCCAATCCTCAAGCCAACCTTGATCTATCCTCTTGGAGTGATGAAGCTTTCAAAGATGCTGACTCTTCTACTCCTTTTCCCAGACTCTCTGCAAGTCATCCCTTCATTGATGGACTTGCTGGCTTTCATGCCTCACAAGCCAACATGCATATAAAAGCTGCACAATCACAGCCTGCCCCTTGATCCTCTCAAATGGTAAATATTGATAGATCTAATTCTGAACCTATTGCTAAAGGTGATAATGATTGTGTCATCACTCTAGATACTGATACTATTGCTTTTTAAGCTTCTGTTGGGGATGCATGTCTTTATGTACAAGACATAAAGGAATTTCTGAATAGATTCCCATTGGAGAAAATCTCCAGTTTCAATACCTCTGCTTTAGGTGAAGAACTGGGATATCTTTTTCTAACTCTCAGTTAAACTGGATGGGGTAAGACTCTTGTTGACAAAATTGGGTCTATTGAAAAAAAAGAATTTAATTTGTTCAATTTGATTACTCAAACTTTCCTTTCTCATGAAACAGATATCACATTTATTGATGGATGTAATAAACTTCTTGCTTGATAAGGTAAAATCAAGTTATCTGATCTCAAGAACAAAGACAAGCAATGCAAAGTTGTACTATCTTCACAAACACTACCAGAAGTCCAAGATATCACCATGGCTGGACTATTAGGTAATAACATCATTTATATTGCTATTAAGGGAGTTTTAGATTCTATACACATTTCCTCCAACCCTAAACCCAAAGCCACCAAACCCAAAGGGTCACACCCTTTGCCCAAGCCTCTTGTGCAATTTGTGTATCATCTACCCATTCTAGTACATACTCCTAAAGAGGTCATCCCTTTCTCTCTCATAAAGAAATTCTTCACCAATGCTGTGTGTTCTAAAGCACTGTCACCCTCTACTAACAATTCTGTTAAAGATGTCATTAGTCTGGTCAAGCTTGCCAAATCCTTTGGTGATAAATTACCTGCTGACAAAATTGTCAAAATACACAAAGTCACTACTAGCCAACAAATGTCTCAAGGATGTAATGGCCCCAAAAAGAAGACAGGGATTCAAACTACTATATATAGACTCACTAGGCATCAAGTTTGGATTCCTTATGACAAAAATGTCATAGCTGAAAATAGTTGTGACTACAACAAGATCTGCAAAATTGTTAATTATGGTCTTGTTAAAGATTGATCCAAACTTAGGGTTGAGTCTGTAATGGAAAACTCTAGTGGCCCATCCAAAGGATTAGTGCTCACTACCAACTTTGTAGTATCTCCAAAGGAGATCAAAATTATTTGTACTTGGGTATCCAAAGCTTTGGAAAGAGAAGTCTCAGAACTCAGACTTTCTATATCTAAATCCTTTTTGAAGATTGTTGGTGTTAGCTATTTCATTCCCCCTTGAGATGAGGATGACAATAGTTGACTTAAGGCTGATGACGTTCAATATTATATGAGTTATAGTTTTCTTTTCCAAGGAATTACAATCATATCCACATCTTGTATCATGAGAGCTTCACCTAATTCCAATATAGCTGTCATATGGTTTAATATATGG
Source organism: Leucoagaricus sp. SymC.cos (assembly GCA_001563735.1). Taxonomy (NCBI): domain Eukaryota; kingdom Fungi; phylum Basidiomycota; class Agaricomycetes; order Agaricales; family Agaricaceae; genus Leucoagaricus; species Leucoagaricus sp. SymC.cos. Next base: position 8,397 of record KQ962360.1, on the reverse strand, counting down.
GACTCCCAAAAGGGAACTTGGGCTAAACAGCTTATTAATAGAAGGTTCAATTTCAGAAATAAAGTTGCAACCATCTGCATCTGCAATATGCATCTGGGAGTGCCTCAATGCCAAAACTGCTGGTACTGGGGTCACATCACCAACAAATGCCAATCTCAAGAATGGCAATGCATGAAATGCAATGGTCCTCACAAGACTATTAATCATTGAGAAATATCATAGTGTTGTAAAGCAAACACCAAAATTAATTCTCCTCATGAGACTACTGCTAATGGGGAGCCCTGCCATTACCAGTTCAAATGCATCAACTGCAAGGGAGAGCACATAGCTGATGACCACAAATGCCCTTTCTGGCATAATAGATTTGACAAAACCTGGTATGACAACAAAGCTAAGGAAGCCTGTGAAAAGGCTGCTGAAGTGTGTGCCTCAAGGGTGGAAATAATCAAACAAGGTCTTAAACCCAAAGGTCTGAAGGGGCCCAAATTTGATCAATAAAGAATGTTCTTATCAATTGATTAAATATTTTTTCTTTCAATGTCAACCATAATTATTCAGTCATGAAATCATGTTTCAATATGTATACTGATAGTATGGACATCCTTTTCTTCCAGGAACCCACTTTCAATGTGGTCAGGCAGACTGTGTCTTCCAATCATATTTTAGGCAAAAATATTGTTGGAGTGCCTATTTATCCTGATTGGATTTATATGGTGCCTACTTCTCCCTCTCCCCATTTCTAATCTTGTGTTATGGCCTATATTCATCATTGCATATCCTACCTTCAGCTATCAATCAACACTTTATTTACAACCCTTGATCAGAATATCCTAGTCATTTCCTTATCTTACCAGAATCAAGTTCACTATCTCATGAACATTTACTCTGATGACAAACATACTGCTTTGGATCATTTACTCCATTGCACTCTCACTCTCCCCCCCCCTATTATACATCAGAGGTGACTTCAACATCTGATTCCATGACTGGGATTCCAACTATTCTCATTGCTCTAAATACACTGATCAACTAGTCAACCTAATAATGGACCTTGACATGGACTGGTCTTGTCCTGTCAATGATGTGCCTACACACTATCCCTTTGATCAGTCCAAATCAAATACTATGATTGATCTCATGTTTTTATCCAATTCTATTAATTCTGATGGACACCACATATATTCTGATCAACAAATGGCATCAGATCATGCTCCATTGGCTGTCACCATTCCAGTATTGCTGCTATTCATTCCCATTCAATGTAAAGAGATTAAATGTGGTTCTAATGAAGAAAAGAAATTTATCACAGAGTTGGCTGTTAGGCTTTTAGCACTTCAGTCAGCAGATCTTTCAACTGAAATAAATGTTCAAAATATTTTGGTGCAGATTGCTGACCTCATCAGTAGTATGTGGGACAAGCATGCTACCATGAGTAATACTCAGAAGCATCAAAATTGCCACCCTCAATGCTCTCCCCTCTATTCCCACTTGATCTTAGACCCCTTTTTCCAGTGCTGAAATTTATGAAGCACTCAAAGATACTTCCAACACTTCCACTCCTAGTGTAGATTATATATCTTGGGCTCATCTTAAAATGCTCTTTCTTTATGATGAGCAAATCCCCCTTTTCTTACTTCATCTAGCTAATGCTTGTATTGATCTTGGATGTTGGCCTAAACATTTCAAAGAATTAGTGTCAGTTGTCATCTCTAAACCCAACAAACCTTTATATGATGCACCTAAAGCCTTCAGGCCTATTGTTCTACTCAACACTCTTGGCAAGCTCTTCAAGAAAATGCTTGCTTGATGCATGCAATTTGAAGCAGTCAAATTCAATGCTATATACCTTTACCAAGTAGGTAGTATCATTCAACATAGTGCTGAAGATGTGGATGTCTACCTCACCCACCTTATATATACTGGTTGGGCAAAAAGCCTTCATACAAGTGTCCTTATCTTCAACATTTCTCAGTTTTTTCCTTCATTGAATCATTCCATAATGCTTGCTATTCTTCAAAAACAAGATTTTCCTTCCCAAGTTGTAAATTTTTTCTCAAACTATTTAACTAGTCATTCAACCACTTACCTATATAACTCTTTCTGTTCACCCTTCTTTGATGCCAATACTAGTGTTGGACAAGGGTCTGCTCTCTCTCCTATTCTCCCTAGACTTTATATTGCTCCAATTTTTTACCTAGCTAGTTCTGACAATACTGGACTTTTCTCTTTTTTTTCTTTTGTAGATAATGGAACAATTATTGCTTAAGGTGAAATATGGTGCAAATGTCATAACAAAATTGTTAGGGCATATCACATGCTGGTGCAACTCATCAAGGACTTTGGATTGCTCTTAGAGCATGAAAAATCTGAGATCTACAATTTCTCTAGGAAACAGAGAGATGATAATCCCACTATCAACTTGGGTTTCACCCCTTTCACATCCTCATCCCCCCTTTACCCCAAAGAATTCTGGAGATATCTAGGATTCTGCTTCAATTGACAACTTTTGTTCAATAAACATATTCACTACTGGTCCACTAAGGCCCTCTCCTCTGTGCCATGAAGATGTTGGGCAACTCAATATGCAGGCTCCTTCCACATCATAAATAACTATTATACCATTTATGTATCATTCTCCTTACCACATATAGTTTCTGGATATAGTATTACTCTGGTGCTCACATTAACATCAAACTTTTTTTTTTTTAATTTTAAAAAATTAAAAATTTATAACATGGTGCTCAATTGCAGTCCACATGCCTACTGCTACTACAACAGCAATGTAACTACTAATTAAAGTGCCCCCCACTGTCTTACAGATGTAGCTACAGCAAAGCAGAATAAATATGGAAAAATGATAAAAGAATCAAGTAACTATGATAGATATGCATACAGAGATGTACTTCCCTTCTAAACATAAGTCAACCTTGTAGAAAACTAGGCACTCCTAGAGCATGTATGGATAAACCAGTTGGCATCAAAACAATGATGCCAAAACTTGCAACAGTGGTTGTTAGCTACATGTTTACCTTTGCAATTCATATAGTGGGAATCATGAGAACAGGGAATACCTGCCTTGGTAGGAGGAATGGGTGGTGTGGCTTTAGCATTGCCCTTGCAGGTGCCACAATATTCTTGATGGTGCACTTCAGAGTGCAGTCCAGCACAGAGTGGACATTTGATTGCCAGAGTCTTGCAAGTATTGGATGGATGTCCCCAATGCCAACAATGTTGACATTGAGGGGTGCCAGGGTGAGCTTTTGTGAGTTAGATAAGACAGTGAGCATTATTAATGCTCATGCATTGATTTTTGAGTTTCTTGGCAGAGGCGCCAGATTGAGAGTCCCAAATATCAAACTAGACAGTTATGGTATTAGAGTGTTGTGAATTGTGCATGACACATGGTTTAGCAGCAAGGTTGATGTTAAGGCCACTTTGAGCAAGTGCCAGTGTGATGATGTCAGGTGTGACAGGGAAGGGGACATCGATAATCCTGAGAAAAGATCAAGAGCAAGGAACAGATGCCATTACTGTGACCTTGGTACCAGAAGAGATAAAATCTGCAATGACTTTTAAATCATCAGCTAATGGAACAGTGGATGTAGAGAGAGAAAGCCCCCCATAAGCAACATGAGCAGTCAGAATTCTGAGAGAGGATTTCTTAACTTTGAGATTGTCATTGGATTGTGAAACAAGTTTGAATAAATTGATGTCTCCAGGATTGGAGAAAGGGATGAGAATTTGACATTGAGATGGGCTGAGAGTGGTGAAAGCAGGCTTGTGCTTGGAAGTGGGAGCCACATTGTGTGCAGTGTAATGCATAGCAGTAATACTTTCTGTGGGTAGAGCAGAGAAGACCTTAGCAAGTTCTACTAAGCCTATGTCATCATGTATAGGAGCAGGGGCCCAGGCTGAAGGTTTGGGTTTAGGTCTGGATTTAGTGACATCAGCAAAAGAAGCCTGAGGCTTTTTTGCTGGTGGCACAGTTGTCTTGGGTTGAGGGTTGACAACTGGCTTAGACTTGGCTGGATGCATGATTTGTGCCATGACAGGCTGAGGCATGTCGACAGGCATAGGAGCAGGAGGTGGAAGGGCACAAGAAGGGATTCATTTCATGGCCTGTTGAAGAATTTGAGCAGGGGTAACAATATCACTGCCTTCTCCACCAATGGTGAGCTGGACTTTGTCAAAAGCATCATAAGAGTATGGAAAGGAATCAACCAAGAGGGCAACCATCTTTGCATAGTAAAGGTGCCAGTTGCAATGGGCTTCCACAGCCATAGCATGAAAAGCATCAAGTGCATCTTCAGCTTTGAAGTATGACCAGATGAAACAAAGGTTTTCGAAGATCTTCTGCCCAACTTTCAGACTAACACCCTTGGGTCTGATGTTGGCTTCAGGATTGGTATGTGGACAAGTTGAAAGAGTATTTCAAAAAGTATTGAATACACAGTCAGCATAAACAGCTGCTTCTTGAGCAATGGTAATGCCAATATTAGTGGAAGTCCCAGCTGAAATATTGGCCAGAGCAGGAGTAGAGGGAGGTGGAACAGGAGATCCTAGTCCACCAGGAGTGATAGGTTTGGGAGGTGATACAGCCTTCCTCTTCTTTTGTTTCTTATTTGCCAGCATTTTCATAATGATGGCTTGAATTTAAGCATTGAAAGCCTCAGGATTGAAGCTTTCATCATCAGAAGTCATAGCAGAGTCTTCAATATGAGCTCCAAGAGTAGTGAATAACAACATAACCATAACATCAAACTTCTAATGCTTTGATGTATGTAACAAAATGCTGCCCTTTGGATCACTGGTGCCTTTTGTATATCCCCCACTAGTGGAGTTGAATATATTGTGGGCCTAGTCCCCATTCACCTTCACCTCAAAAAACTCACCAAACAGTCTAGCCTTTGTTATACTACCCTAGATCACTCTCACACAATTCAAACCATTCTGAGCACCCAAAATACCAAGAGTGCTCTTCTTTATCTTAGGTCTATTGACCTTATGTCTGATAAAGAAAAGCTGGCAGTGGAGGGATCAGCAATAGAGGCCAACATGATGCTGCTCAATAATACTGAGGTTTTCAAACCTCTTAATTCAGATAACTTTTCTAGTTGTCATATTTTAGATATTTTTACTGATTGCTTTTCTTTTTTTGATTTCAATAGGTCAGATTTGAAAGCACTCAGTGTGCACTTTCATTATCTCAATGCAGAGCTCTCCTGCTTCCACTCTCTCCCTAACACTGCTGTTATTGTTGTTGATGACAGTGTTCCTAATAATTATGACATACAAGCCAATACATGTTACTAAATCTGGTCCAATGGGACCCTTCTCTACTCCCTCACTCTTCCCAATAGACAATATACTGTACCTGAAGCCAAACTCACTGCACAACATTTTGTGATCTGCAAGGCTCTTGCTATACCTAATATTAATCACATTATAGTTCTTACCAATCATATCACATCATCAAGGGCCCTTCTAGACCCTTCCATTTATCCTGACCAATACCACTCATTAGCCACAGCTAAAGCCCTATGCCCATGGCTAGGCCATTCCAGAACTTGGTCCATTAATTTCTGGTATGTTCTATTCAAAAGCACTCAATACAACTATAATGCACCCAATAACCACCCAGGCCTCACCTGCTGTATGCTCTGTTGGGTCCATCTTATGGCCAAGTCTAACTATTGCCATGCTAGGTTGTGCCCTAGCATCTCCATGGCATTCCTCTGAAAGAAAACCACCAACTCCTGTCTCAAATCATGGCAGGAACTATTCCTCAACAATGCTCAATATTGTGGGCATTCTTTTTTGATGCTACACAGTAAACACTTCAAAAACAACATCATACTTCCACAATATCACAATGGTGACTTCTGGCTCAGGAAACTCCATTCTTCATATGCAACTAACAATGATGACCTCAGTCACATCATTACAAATTTCAATATTGTCACTCATGCTGTATGTGCCATCACTAATCATACTCCTATCAGTACCTATAGGAGTCACTTCTTCTCTCACAAAGCCATCAACTGTCATTGTGGCTTCTTCATTGAATCACAAGAACATATTGTTATCAGTTGCCCTCTATATGTCTGCAAAGATCACCCTATCACCATCCTTAGTCAATTTATTGACTTTCTCTCTTACAATCCATAGACATTTGTATTTAACACAAATACCCCTTCTTTTTCCCCTCCTTCTACCCCAATTCAACAATGTGCTAGGCTGCACCTTAGCATCTCCATATCCCCCCTTTTCTCTACATTCTGACTGATGACTGTGTCATATTACAGGCCCTTCTTTCCCATATACTGTCATCATTGATATATTCGCATTTTGAACTGCATTTAGTATGCTATGTCTGATGATCCCAGTGGTAGTCAGCCTGGCCCTTCATGTCTCTCTTGGGCTGGAGATGCTGGCTATGAGGAAGTTTTCACCACTGGCATGAGTGACACTCAGATGTCATTACCCTCTATACCCACTCCTTCCAAGTCCAAATTCCCCATGCCGTCGACTCCTCAGCTGAGTAAGTATGCTCACCATAGGGCCTCTCAGGTGGGCCTTACTCCCCATGCACTGAGAGTTGCCCCTCGTGCTCCCATTCAGACTCTGGAGGGTACTCTTACCCCCACCTCCTATATGGTTCCTACTAGTGCCGAACTGGGATTAGTGTTCACTTCCACTCCTGCTCCTCACCCATCTTGCGGTCCTCTGGGGGTTCCCCCTGGTAAGGACATTCCCACTGCCAACAACTCCCACAATCTTGTGGGAGCTCTCAATAACATTTCTGCTACACTCAACTCATGGGGTGATAAGCCCTGGGCAGTTGGGGACAATAGAGCCTGTATCACTCTTAAGCTAGGTCAGCTTGTGAGTGGTTTTGTTTCCAAGAGTTGGCATGAGCTCTCTTTCTTCCAATCTGGCAGTGCTGGTCCCTCCTCCAATCTGAAGGGGGTGCTTGAGTTGCTTGTCCCCTGGCCACCTTCAGGCCCCCAGATCTGTGGGTCAGCTGAGTCAGCTGGTCTAGCACCTCCCCCCCCTTCTTCCATGCATGCCCCTCCATCTGAGGCCACTGCTCATCTCTCAGCTCCCCACCCCCAAGCCCCTCCCAGGCTGCCCAGGTCTCCGAAGCACCTTGCCCCCTCCTTGGCTCCAGCCCCTAAGCAGTCATATGCCAATACCATCTGTGACATCATGGCCTTGGTCAACCTGGCCAAGACTGTGCCCGATCTTCCATCTGATCACATCATCACGATGCATCAGGCTTCCATTCCACCCCTGCCTTTGCATAGGAAGCTCAAGACTACCATTGCTGGTCCTTCCTGGCATCAAGTTCTCATCAAGTGTGAGCTGGTCCCTGCCACCTCCTCCTTTCCATCCTTGGTTGGTGTTGCCAACCAATCTTTGGCCAAGGTTGACCTTAGGGTCAATTCTTGTGTCGCTGCTTATGGAGGGATTTCCCTCCTTACTTCCCAAGTCACATCATCTGAGGAGATTCAGGTGGTCACTGCTGCTATCCACCAGCACCTGGGCCATGAGGTTCAGGCTGCTCTCCCCATGTTCTGGTCTTATCTTAAGATCATGGATGTCCCTTACTTCCATCCTGGGTCTAAGGACTTTATTGATTTAGGCTACATCAGGAAGATCATGAGGCATTCTCACATGGCCTCTTTTTTTGTTCTTGCTAACTCCCCTCATGTTATGCAGAACTCCTGGCATGCGGACTCAGCTATGGTCTGGTTTGATGTTGTTGACTCCCAGTTGGGCACTGTTGCCAAGTGCCTGATTAACTCTTCCTTTCAGTTTGGCCCAGCCTCATGTCCTGTACAGCCTGCCCAGTCCCATGCCAGTGTCCCTGTGTGCCAGCACTGCTGGTACTGGGGCCACTCCACTTGTGCCTGCAAGTCTCAGACACCCCAATGCCTGCAGTGTGCTGGTCCTCATTCTGAGGTCAACCATCGCTCTCTCACTGGTTGTTGTTGTGGTAACCCCATGGCTAACCCCCCTGTGCCAGCTACTATGGAGGGAGCCCCATGCCCTCACACTGCCTGCTGTGTGAACTGTAGTGGGGATCACAGTGCAAGCAACTGAAGGCGCCCATACTGGCCACACTGTTTTGACCGGGAGTGGTTGGCGCAATGTGCTAATTGCGACTGGCAGGAGCAGATGGCTGCATCAGGTGTGATTTCTTGGAGGCAGGAGGACGAGTGTTGGGATAGGGGAGCTTTCTGACACCAGCACAATTGCTGATCCCTTCTCTCTCGATTCCGTCTAGTAGTGCTGTTCGGCTTTGGCTGGAGGGGCGAAGCACTCATGTTGTACTATGCATAGGTTTTTTCAGATTTTCTGTTTGCTGATCTAGTTAGTATCGTATGGCTGCAT
>KQ962359.1:34013-44281 GCA_001563735.1 Leucoagaricus sp. SymC.cos | reverse complement strand
AGTACAATCTCCACACCATTCTGGATACAAAGCCTGGAAATGTGCTGCAGCTGCAGTGAAATCACTATTCTGGAATGTCCCACCCAGGCTTGTAGACCACCATTCATAGAGAAAATCAATGAGAGCTTCACATTCATCATCAGTCCAATTGGCAGCATTTTGCTTCTTGGACTTAGCTTGACTAGTTGCAGGAGGGTCACTGGTAACCAAGTTGGAGTTAGAGGTGGGAATAGCCTCAGGCTGACTATGATGGGCCATGAGGAGCCAAAGAAGAACAGGGGCAATATTGACCACAAGCCTTGCTTCATCTGGTGGAAGGGGCATGGGGAGGCATGTGACAGAACTTCAAGGAGCAAATCTGCCAATGCACCATCAAAACTTGTTTCTCTGACTTGGAGGATGCCAAACGGCCATCCCTTCCTTGATCTCTTACCACCACCTTCCCTTTTGGGACATTGGGGTTTTAAGAGATTAGTCTACATTGTCGACGATGTCTACACCATCCAGTTCAAATCTTTTTGCTTCGCTCAGTATTGAGGACAGTGCTATGTCCACTGACAATGAGGGCTTCAATCCAGAAGCCTTTGATGCTCAAATCCAGGTGGCAGTCATGAAGACGCCCACCAACAAGAAGCACAAGAAGAGGAAGGCGACTTCCCCTCCTAAGCCCATTACTCCTGGAGGACTCAGTTCACCCATCCCTCTCCCTAATACTCCTTCTCCTGCTGTGCCTGTTGTTACAGGTACACCAGTTACTCCATCTGTACCTGGTACGCTCAACCTACCATGTTACACCAGGTCTCCCTCTCGTTAAGCAGTTATGCCATTTGACATTCCTGACCTTCTTGATGATGACTGTCGTCTCCCCATGGATGTTACAGGGGAACTTATTGACAGCATGATCAGCGATCTTGGAATCTCAGCGAATATGTTTAGTGTATCTGACACTGTTACTGTCTTCGGTCATACCCGCCCATGACTCGGTATAGAATTCGCACGTCAACTAGCATTGCTGGTCGACATGCTACCTTACAATCCTGCCTGTTTTCATCAGGCCATCATCTCTGTTGACGGCGTTGGCAACGTCACTGCCGCTGAACTTATTTCTAGGATGCTCAACCATTACAAAGTGCCTACCTCCACGCCTGAACCTGCCCCACCTGTTCCAGCACATATCCCTCAACTGGCTATTCCGGCCCCCTCTCTCCCGACTTGCCCTTTGCCCAAGGTGGAGGGTACAGCTAAAATCTCTCATCTGGCTATTAAAAAGCCAGCTCCTGAAACAAAGAAGCCTCTTGTGGACAGGCCTCACCATTCATTTGCAGATGCCACTAAATCTGGACCTCAGTCTAGACCTCACAAACGTGACAATATTGCCTTAGTCGAATTGGCCCAGGCTTTTCCCACACTATCCCCTGATCGTGTTGCTGCTATGCATCACACCGCTAATCAAGTCGACAGTCCTAACAAGCGCCGCCCCTTATCGACTACCTCTGGCCCTACTCGGTGCCAACTCATCATTCCCATCACTAATCCTTGTGGAGTGGATACGACCAAGCTCATACTCCAGACCAATCAGGAGTTACTTAACAAAAAATGCTGCCTTCGTCTCATGAACGCACGTGCTGTTGCCACTGGCCTATCTCTGGCCACCAACATTGTTCCCAATGATGACAATATCAAGATCATCTCCAAGTTTATTTCCGCCCAAGCCAAGACTTTGGTTCAGGCCCACGTCCCCAAATCACGATCTTATTTGAAGATCGTTGATGTTCCTTATCCCATGACAAAAGAAGAAGTCACATCGTCATTTGCTGCAGCTTCAGAGTTATCTATCGGACTTGCTGCGCAACCTCATGTGATGCACAACTCACGACACTCAGATACCGCAACCATATGGTTTGACATCTGGGATTCTCAATCAGGTGCAGCTCTCAAGAAGCTCATCAATCAATACATCACCATTGGCAATGCACAATGTGTTATCAAACCTGCTAAGGCTCGACCTGGCATCCCTCTTTGTCAACATTGTTGGCGATGGGGCCACTCTACTCCCTCCTGCAAGACTGAGGCGATTTGCTGCCCCCGATGCTCTGGGCCACACTCAGAGCTTCATCATTGAGACTACGCTGGCTGCTGCAAGGGCAACTCTAAAGCCAGCCCTCCCATCCCTCCCACGACTATGGGCAAACCATGCCCTCATGTTCCTATCTGTTCGAACTGCCAAGGAAAACACGCAGCTAACGATCGCAAATGCAAGTTTTGGCATCATCGATTTGACGCTGACTGGTTTTCGAAGCAACGTACTAACGCATAGCTTTTGGTATTTTACTGATCGTGGGGCCTTGGCATCTTTTATGGTGATGAATAGGATTTTTGGATAAGTCAGTGCTACGTGTTTCTGACCCCCCCGTATTACATATTACATGTCTTTGGTTTGAACTTTCTTAGTTAGCTTGTAAACTAGTACCACAAGCCTTGCTTCATCTGGTGGAAGGGGCATGGGGAGGCATGTGACGGAACTTCAAGGAGCGAATCTGCCAATGTACCATCAAAACTTGTTTCTCTGACTTGGAGGATGCCAAACGGCATGACCGGCAAGTCTCGATGAATCACATTACGGCCTACATACATGCGTTGTTGAACGGGCTCTTAGTAAGTCTGTGCAAGCGCACGCAACCTGCCATGCAAATTTTCTGGTGCTCCAAATTTTCTGGTGCTCCAAAATTTCAGTGTGCCTTGGGTTCTGAAACGTGTCCGTGTGAGTCTGTGCGACTGGTATGCACGTCCATGTATGTCCGTGCACATCCATGCCAGTCCGTGCACACAGGCACAAATTTCTTTCCAATAAAGTCTCAAGATGGCGTGAGACTTCATTTCGAAGTCATTATATCACTTGATTACTGCTAATACAAATGTGAGGTAAGATCGAAGATATGTTGACAAGTGTAACTTATACAGTATCTGTCTGAGATTAGAAATCCAAAGCCTGATGGCCGTTGAACGACGTACGTGCCTTTGAATAACGAAGGGAAAGCGAGGAATACTGGAAAAGAAGCCCCACTGACTTTGGAAGACTGAGTAAATTTTAACATTTATATGGAGGTCCGTGCAAAATGGCACGGACAGTGCATGGACGCCACGGCTCTTTCTCGCTGCCCAAATGAACAAGGTGAAACGAACTCCGTTGGTCTTGAGAGGTTCCGGGGAATGGTATATATGTAGATAAATTAGAATAAAATAAATCTTGGTATTAACAAGATTTGAGGGCGAGAGAGCGAGCAAAGACGAAGTGGGTGAGTATATTCAAGTGGGGAGTAGCTAATGGGCTAACTGAGTGACTACAGAATACCTACAATCCTCTAGGTATTTAAGGACTACATGGGTACAGATTCGGAAGGAACATAAATGAATAAATGGGGTAGGAAATGGACAGGCAAGTGCTGAAACACAATAAACAGAGAAAATATGAAGAGAAATATGTATTGGTGAGAAAGAAAATGATATCCTGTCTTTGTTTCCATCAATCTGTCATCCCCACTCGAACGCCAGGTCGCTTGACGCCTATCCGAATTTCTACATAAGGTCTCGTACCTGCCATGCGGAGCAGTGGCCGTCACACCCACACATAGAATTTTAATTTTTGTTACGCATTTTATTTTCCCCAATGCAGATCCAGTTAAAACCTATTCATTTTGCAATTTGTGTCACGACAAATCATTTGGCGCGGGATCTGTATTCGTTCCGTCGCGGCGGTAAGAATGAGAATAACATATGATTTAGCACGTGACTCGGCTTACAACAGGTCACGTCACCGACCAGCTTCGTTCCTGCTCCACCACTCCGCCTATCAATTTCATCTCTCAATCGCCGACGATGCCTGAGCCCCTGCCACGTCCTAACCCTTACGATTCAAACACGAATTCCATTCTCCATTCTGCCTACAACAAATGTCTTGATCTCGAGGCACGCAGTGAACTAGTGAAGAAAATGGTTTCCCTTCAAGTCCTGGTCTGCGCACGATTTCTCGGATATATGTTACTTCAAGCACCAACAGATGGTGGTCGTGAGGATTTCGGATGGGAAATTTATCGATGCTCCAGCGATGACGCCATGCAGGAACTCGCGCAGATCTACAGCGACCATCTTCTTCGCATTTGTAAGTCTAAAGTCGTCGTACCAGGTTGTCATCTCCTTTTAAGTACGAACCCTCTACCTGTAGTTCGCAGAAACAAAGGTCACACGCCCACTCCTAGAAGCCATCCTTCTGCGCCTTCTTTCGATGCTCAGAAGCAGACGTTCAGCGAGTTCTTGGAGACGACACCCAGCAAGCACGACAATGCAAAAAAGAGGGTATGCAAATATGCCTCCCTTATCCTTTATCGAAAGCTTATTTCCTGATAGGCGCTGTATCGTGATGGCTATCGCTGCATCCTTTCTGGAAAGCTTGACTTTACTTCCGTTAACGCCAATCTTGTAGTGCCGAAACCTGGCGAACAAGAAACAGTAACAGAGGCATCACATATTTTCGATCGATCTACAAATGAAAATCTTGGTGATGAAAACAAGGTATTTACGTATTCTTTCCCTCCCTTGGTTGTTCTAACACCGCTCCATTATAATACAGAGCGCTTACGCTGCATCAGCTCAAGCAGTTTTGGTTCGATTTGGCCAGATTAAGTCTATTGAAGAACTTAACGGAGAGAGTCTGCATCGCCTTGAAAATATTCTCACCTTGGATGCAATCCTTCATCGACACTTCGACAATTTGGCAATTTGGCTGGAGAAGATAGATGCTGTGAGCCACGAACGTCAAGAGTCGATATACATATGATGACCTACTGCATTTGACGTTTTCTAGGATCCGAACCACCACCGATACAAGCTGGGAGCAATTCGACCTTCGATTATAGATGATGGGCTGCATGATCAACTCGAATTGACCACTCCTGATCCTGTAGAATACCCTCTTCCTGACCCTCGCTACCTCGCCCTTCATGCCGCATGTGCACGAGTTGCACACCTTTCGGGAGCAGGCGAGTACACCGAACAGATACTTCGGGACATAGAGACTATCGGGGTTTTAGCTAGCGATGGTGGTTCGGATGCATTGTACCATGCACTGGTCCGCCAGCAGGGTATCGAAGCTTACTGACATTGCTCAACCTTCAAATAACAATATTAATACAAAGATTGCACAAACATTAACTGGCATGCTATGGTTGTATTTTGTTATAAAAATGATGTCACAAGAGATGACAACACAATTGTTGCTTGGTAGGTGGTAGGTAGGTAGTCCTAACCTCGGAGGATAAAACCCTCCCTTGCAGCGCACCTGGGGGTTGTATATGCATTTAAGGTGCTACACCCGCGGAACCTGGGCAGGGGAGACGACGTTGAGACACCATCGACTCCAGCATCAACATCGACTTTGGGAGGAAGGCAAAGGAGGAGTATGATAAGCGAAGGGAGATCCTGGTTATGGGTCTACCGCGGGCACCTCAGCCGACGAGGATGGGCTACGATGAACGATGCCTGAATCTCGTATTACCTCGCCAGGTAGGACGACCTCTTCCTGCGTTTCCCTGTTTTTTCACCTCCGCTTTGTTCTTGTCCAGATTTCAATACGACAGAGTGACGATAGTGTACGTATATTGAAGTTTGGCTCTTCGCTCACGTTTTCTCCAGCCATCCCTTCGAAACATCTTCCTCACCGGCTCCAACCAGATAATAACCAAAAGCAGTTGTTAATTAGACTATCAAAATAAGAAATGACTCTGAACCCGGACGGAGAGGGGAACATTCGACACCGTGAACTTCAAGCCGCAGCTCCAGCAATCCCTCCTTGACCTCTTACCACCACCTTCCCTTTTGGGAACGTACTGAGGGGGTCGTTTCGAGCGATGCTCGACTGCCTTCGGGCTTTGACCTCTTACCACCACCTTCCCTTTTGGGAACGTGCTGAGGGGGTCGTTTCGAGCGATGCTCGACTGCCTTCGGGAACTCTTCGTTGGCCTTTATTGGTCGGCACACTTTGCGATGACTTTCGAGTCGTCGTCTCTCTTTTCTCTCCACACACTGGGTATCCCCCTGGTGTGTCCCATATGTTCGCCGGCAGGTCCCTAGATCCTGGCAACGTCCTCTCTTGTCAACACCGTCGCTTCGGCGACGTCTCCGTCTCCTGGGCTGGTCCTTAGATCCTCAAGGCTTCTCTGGCGCTCATTTCGATGCCCGCCACTCCCTCACTTCGTGGTCCCTGCTGCCTGATTTTGGGATTCTAAGGCTCCCTGGGATACCAACGACCTCTACCACCACCAGCACCGCTCGCTGGTGGTCCACTTTCCTGTTCGCTCCTGCTTGTGCGCTGTCGTTACACGCGCAAGTCACATTTTCGACACGCATACACCATGCACTCGACCCTCCGCTCAGCCATGTCATTGGCTGTGGCTCCCCCTGTTTCATACTGCGCTGTGACGTCATCCGCAGTGCTTAATCGGCTGACAACACGGTCTAGCCATAGCCTGGGCCCAACCATAGGCCCCCCCCTTCTTCGTTGGTGTTAATCGCTGACGAGGCAGCATATTCGCCCCTTCGGGCAGCCTTTCGGCCTACCTCCCCGACGTTTGGATCTTCCGAATACTATGGTACCCCCCCCTCTCGGGATCCACCATCCCTTCGTGAAATCGGTTATATCTCGGCCTCTGCTCATCCCGAGCAGCTAATTCTTGGCAGACACAAACCACTTATGATTGCATACTCGTCTATGCTAGTTCTGTGTAATTATCTGGAGTACTTCAAGAGATATGTTTTTTGGTCGTTGTCACACTTGCCGGAACAATGCCATGTCGGACTATGAAAAAATGATCTAGCACTAACTTAATTTGTACGAAATGCGTCATAGATCACAGTGGCGGAAGATTTGAGGTGATTAGCAGAATTTCTGCATTTTTCGTCAACCATCCATGCCTCGCAAATCCTCGGGTCGTCGAAAATCACGCGCATATGGAGAGCCAGAAGAGTATGAATTGCGGATGCAGGAGGCAATTGAGGCCGTGAATGCGGGCACTCACAAGATAGCCTCAGCTGCTCGCGAGTTTAAGGTGGGTTGAAACGAGCTTCTAAATCTCACACTCATTAATGACAATTTTTCAGGTGTCCGACCAGACACTTCGTGATCGTTACCGTGGCCGACATCTGGGTTGGTGTCAAGCAAGTACCAAACAACAGCTTCTTGCGCCGGCCGCCAAGGAAGCCCTTGTTGACTGGGCCATTCATGAAGGCGCATCCGGGACTCCAGTGGACCGTGAAAAAATGATCCACCGTGCATCCGAACTTGCTGGCCGTCCAGTTGGCAAAAACTGGCTTAACCGTTTTCTCCAACGACATCCCACACTCGCAACTGCAAAGGCTCAGAAACTCGATCCGAAACGTGCCAACAACTTCAACAAATCAACATATGACGACTTTGCGGACAAGTACGAGGAGCTTCACGCTCAGTATGGAGGAATCCCTCCAGAACATATTTATAACATGGATGAGAAGGGTGTTCAAATGGGAGGGGGGCGGAAGAAGACGGGGAAGGTTCACTTTTATCTACGCAACCAGGTGGATCGCTACCAAATCAGTAGCGATAACCTGGAGCTTGTCACTATTGTCAAGTGTGTCTCAGCAGCTGGGACATCAATTCCACCCTCATTTGTACTGTCTGATGGCAACTTGCCTGATCTACGAAAGATTCCGGATGGAACAATTTCAAGGTAAATCATTTCTCTGTAAATTGAAACAAACTCGACCTCATAAATAAACTTAGTGTTGCTACTTCGCCAAATGGCTGGACTGACAATGAGCTTGGTGTGCGCTGGGTAGAGGAGGTTTTTATCCCCTATGCCCTCAATCATCGTGTTCCAGGCTCCAGCACACCAATCCTGCTTATCTATGATGGACATGATTCACATGAGACTGCTGAACTACAATGTTGTGTCTACGCAGTCAAGGATTGTGATATCATTGTTTACTGTTTCCCATCAAAATGTACGCACAAGCTGCAGCCACTTGATGTAGCTGTTTTCAACCATGTCGAGCGTGCCTGGATGGCACACTGTAGTCGATGCCTCCATGAGGGCATTATAATGAATCGCTACAACGTTATTCAAGAATACATTTCTATCAGAGATGCTGCAATTACTCCAAACGTCGTCAGATCTGGTTTTGAGAAAACTGGATTATACCCTATCAATCGTCATGTCTTCAAAGAGATTGACTTTGCTCCGGTGAAGGCCTCATCGATTCAAGCTCATGTTCCTGATTCATTTCCAGAGGAAATTCCTTCATCCGATCCCCTTGTGCCAAGTGACGCTGAGTCAGGAACTGACTCTGACATTGAAGACATTGTTGTAGCACCCTCTCCAGAAACTCAGCTCACAATCCAAAATTTAACTGCTGATTCTGATGACAAGGATGATGATGATGATAAATTTTTACCTGATTGAGGTGTGGTGGAGGAAACAGAAGCTGAGGATAAAATGGAGATTAGCCCAAGTTGGGATTCTGGTCATAATGGGCATTTGACGTGATCGAGATCTTCTACACAAATCGAGCTGAACTCATTGGAGAAGATTGTTGGGACATTTGTCAATGTCCTGTTACCAGAAGATGAAGCAAAATCTCAGGAGGAGCTTTTTTCCAATGTTTGTGACCTACGCTCACTTGTCTCAGGTCTTGTGAGATCTTTGCAGAGGCAGAGTGCACAGGTTGAAGCTGCAAATGCCCATTGCACTATCATTAGGTGAAGGCTACAAGTATCTCAAACCCAACTTTATAACTCAAGGAAGAAAAATGAACGACGATCAAAAAGGGTTAAGGGTTGCTTTGTGACCTTACCTAGCCTTAAGGCAGCATTTTATGCAGATGATGCTGCACGCGCAGAGAAGGCATGCCAGGAAGCACAATGATTATCTGAAAAGGAAGCTAATGAAGCTTCTCTTGAACGTCACATCATGGAAAAAGCCACACATCGCACATTTACTTCACTTGCTTCATACAAGACCAAGTTTGATATTCGTGTCCTAGCCCGGGCTTTACACCTTAATGATAAAGCTGGGACTGTTTCAACCCTTACAAATGATATTCAAACTCACCTGAAAGAACATGAATCAGAGCTCAAGATTATTCTGTGATTTCAAGGTCTTTTCCAAAATCGACGTGGTCACCATGGTAATGGAGCAGTTGTCAAAAACTCAGAGATAACATCTGCCCTGCCTCCTGAGCAGAAGAACTGCAACACCAGTCATAGTTACATTCAACCCTCCGAGCCTCATCACAACTTCACCCCACCTCACTCAAGTCTTCACAACACATTGGCGACAGACACTTGCTTAAGTGTCCCCTCATCCAGCTCAACTTCCCACCATCCAAGCACTGCAGCATTCACTCCGATATATACCTTGCGCCAGTCCTCACAGCATTACTCTCACTCCTCATACTGGCATTATTATAACAAGGAACAGTAAGTATCTAGCTTGATAGTCACCTTCTATAGGTACACCCGATAATAGATGAGGAATCCTAATATATCTCCATTGTCCATGGTCCAGCCACCCATCATGCCATTCTGATACCGGCTAATACAGTCATCAGTCGGCTTCAGTCGGCTTCCTGTGATGCATGCATGACTCATGAAGGGATGGTGGATCCCAAGAGGGGGGGTACCATGGTATTGGACTACTTCTGGACTTTACAGCTCAGACCTTCTATATTCAGGCTTTTGCGCCCTTTAATTCCTTGCTGGCTAGCACCGCCGTGCTCCTTGGGAAAGGGCTATGGCATTGTTAGTCAGCTTATCTATATACTATCAGAGAGATAAAGCAGAACCACAACCCCCCCTACATGGCGTGATCGTTAAGACGTGTCTTGTTGCATTTGAGGCCCTCCCAACCTCCCTTCACCCTCACCCTCATCCTCACTGCATGACGGTTCATATTCGCCCCTTCGGGCATGCACTTTGCAATATACCAATGCCCTGGATCTTCAGATCAGATGCTTAATAATGGACATATTTCTTTTACTTAAGGTAATTAGTCTTTTAATCATCCGAGTATAGTACGGCTGTTTCCTGGTGTCTCTGGTCATTTACTCATCCGTTTCTGATGCCTTGGCGTCTTCTGTATTTTGTTTTGTGTTTGTTTTGGTTTTCTTAGTCTAGCTAGCATACTTGATGTATCCAGAGAATGGGGTGAGACTCCTCTGAAATCCGGGTGTATGTAGGCTGG
>KQ962359.1:23323-33664 GCA_001563735.1 Leucoagaricus sp. SymC.cos | reverse complement strand
AAATGATTATGAAGGAATAACTTAGATAACAAATGTAATTTAAAAATATGGCACTAACAAGGATTGAACCCACAACCTCCTATCAGTAAATCAGACCATCATAAAAGACCCATTATCCACTAGACTAAATAAATTAGAGTAAAATCTGACTATTAAGTCATTATATCTAGCTTTGTCAGTCAATTGCTGATGAGCAATGGCTCCCAGACACATTCTACACATGTAGAAACAGCACTCTTGCTCTGTTCTGTCATTATTGTACAGAGTGTAAAGATATATAGTCTATTTTCCAACTACAAGAAACTATTTCTAAGTGTTAGACATTAAAAAAGTCACTTTTGGAAGCATTTAATAAAGTTGAAAAAAGTTCAAAGTTCAAACCTGTTTGAACCTGAACTGAACTGACTGAACCAAGTTCAAGAAGGTTCAGTTCAGTTCAGGTTCAGGTTCAAGCATTTTCAAAAAGTTCAAGTTCTGGTTCAGGCCAAAGGAGGTCTGAACTGAACTGAACTGAGCTTTGGCACCCCTACTCCAGCCTAGACTCTCCTAGACAGTTTCAATATATGTGATATCATTAGGGCTGCACACCATTGCCATAATTACAGTTTACAGCTGCTGATATACAGCCACCGTTACCATACTGTGAGTCTTGATGAGTGCCTCTTGTTGGCATGGCTATGGTATGGTGGTAGGTGGTAAGAACTATTAAACTTTGTTGATCAGCAGCAAATTTCGTCAATTGCTTTTGGCTAACATGATGCCCCAGCATGACATGAGACATGTCACAAAGAACTATTTGCAAAATACTAGAAACAACATGTTTGCAGGGGTAATAGATTAGTCATTGGATGTTTTATAATGATATCTTATTGCCTGATTGTTCCCGAGCATATGCCACCATTTCCTCCACTGATGCATTATCCCATAGCATGTCAGGAAGGCCCCAGTCATTGTGATCATTCTAAGCAATATCTTTCTACTCATTGAACTTGAACTGGAAGAATTCCTCAACACATCATATTTTCTCTTGTAGCAGCTTCAGCTCTTTTGTTTCTTTTTTTTTTTTAATCAACAATTTATTACATAGTGCTCGATCGCAGTCCACACCTAACTAAGTATGGCTACAGAGCTAGAAATAAAGGAGAAAAAGTAAGAGAAACTATGAAACTACTTGTAACTAGAGAGCATTATATTGAAACCATCAGAGACATGAAGAAATGATGATACTATCAAAAGGGGATGAAGCAAAAGCTAAAAGAAAATGTTCAAACATGAATGACTAGCACTATAAAATGTCTATAGTCAAGTAGAGGAACTTACTGATGAGTCAAAACATGGAAGTCTCGATGCAGGCAGAGGTGGTGAATATAAAGTATGAGATGCAGAGATGCTAAGGTACAGCCCAGCATGTCATTTGGGAGTAGAAGCAGGAGAGGAGAGGGGGAGGTTAGAACTAAAGGCAAATGCCCTAGGATTGTAAGACAAAAAGTCAATAAATTGACTTAGTGTGGTTATAGGTGTGTCTTCATGAACACAGAGGGGGCAAGTGATGATGATGTGTTCATGAGATTCCATCCAGAAACCATAATGGTACTGGGTGGATTCACAAGGGAAGAAATGGGATTGATATGTCCCAATAGGCACGTGGTTGGTAATAGTTGTTATGAAAGTCAATACTTTTATTAACATTCCCACGATTTTACGAGATTAGTCATCCATGATTATTCTCACAATTTTACAAGATTTATTACAAGCACCATAATGTCTACAATAACATCAACAACACTATGATGATGATGATTCAACCTTACACATCAACATTATGAAGTCATATAACACTAATATATGACAACCCTACAAATAGTACAGGATCTATGTAATAAGATTATTAATTATGATTCCATCATGATTAATCATTGTTATTACCTTCACCATACATTAATGAACCCTATGATGACATCCAGTCATAAACAATACTACTTTACATTAATGATCAACTTCTATTCAATCATCATTGATCAACATCAATATCACTGAGAACCTCAGAACTTAAATTATAAATATCCAATCTATCTTTATCTAAGTTCATGAATCTCTACAACCTTTCAAATAACCTATGACCTCTCATGAATGTTCTATAACATTCTACAACCTTCTATATCTCTAGATATCAGGCATCCTAACTAAACATATACCTTCTATGATCTTCTATAACATTCCAAGATCTCAGAGATAGGCATTCTAACTATTATTAGCATAATCCTAAACCCTGAACTTCTTATCACATGCAAATGACCTTTATTCTCATAAAACCTTAAAACCTTAACTATCATTAGAATAGAAGAACTTCTATTGCCACATGTTCGATGCATGTTTGATCAACCTCGGAACATCATTCATTCCTGATTAATGTCTTCTCAACTTCTTGATAGAAGCTCCCTTGGTGCCACTGAGGCTGTGCTTATAATTAAAGAAGCCAATCCAAGCTTCTTCCAATATAACAGAATCCAATCCATTTTCTCTCCAATACTAAGGAATCTGCACATTGTAGGAACCTTTTAAGCCTCATGTACAGTAACCCTAGACTCTAGTTACTATAGATAGCTAATTACCAAACATGTACATACAATGTGAAGTAGTATATAAGGGCTTGACCCAACCAAGAGAAACTCTATTGTTTCTACTTGGTTAGTTGGAGAGCTTGAGTATAGAACATCTTCTACCTACAACCTGAGTGAACTACCTAAGCATCAATACTCATACTATACATCTATAAATCATTCTCTAAGGTTCATGTCCTTTACTGAACCTTTGTTCCTCAATACCTCAAAATACTCATGAAGGGGAAACCCTTGATCTTTTAGGCTTATATCTAAGACAGCCTCTAGGACTCAGTCTGTTGTATCATGATTTGATCATGTGATATAACCTGACCCTAAGCCTATTTGATATAAGACTCAGAACCCAATCCTTCTGTGACATGAAGAGACTCTCTAAAGTTAGGATTCTGCTATATAGCACATTCTAGCACCTTTGTCAAATCCAAATGACAGAGATCAACATAACAATAGTGCAGACTGCACATGTGATGATGTTGAAGCTAGTGACTATTTGTGACTTGTCACTAGGGTTAAGGGTGTATGAATTGCATAACTCCCTAAGCCAGGAGCTGCCATTGTGATATTGAGGCAAAATAATGTCACTTTGAAAATGTTTACTTTGCAGTATAAGGAAAGAACACCTGTGATATTGGTGCTATGAAGGAATTTTCTTTTTTAATCAACAATTTGTCACATGGTGCACACAAGCAGTCCATGCCTAACTAAGTACAAGTACAAAGCTAGGAATAATTATTATGAGTCAGCAAACACAACAAAAGCATATGCCACAAAGAGTGCAAATTAGAAACTACATTATGACCAGAATCATATAGAGACAGTACATGTATGTAGATAAACAGACAACAAACCTGTCCATGTCAGGAGTCCATAAGAAGTTGAAAGGAAGGGGCCCATCTAGGGGGCCCCTTGCAGGAAACCCTTACCATTACTGGTGACATGGAATCAACTTGAGCCAGAACCTGATTATTTTATCTGTACCAGGCTGACCAGCATAGGATTTAGTTCTCTTGAGCCAGTGTGGTGTTCTCCAGTCACACTGCTATGGTCTGGCACTCCCCTTTCCATTACCCAGCAGCCAGTTCAGTATGCTCCTATGGGCCTGATTACCATGGTTATAACTGTCTAGGCTCTATGTCTTGCAGGCACCACTACCAGATTGATTCCAAGGCTGTCATTGACTAGTATTAGCCAGTACTCTTGATCTGGAGATTGGTTTATGCCTACTAACAACCTAAACTATAGAGTTCAACTGGATAAATGCCAGATCCAGATGGGTGGAGGGTATCCTGTCCCAACATACTGGGTCAGACTGTTATTACCACATTCTGAGCCAGTGTGGTGTTCTCCAGTCACACTGCTATGGTCTGGCACTCCCCTTTCCATTACCCAGCAGCCAGTTCAGTATGCTCCTATGGGTCTGATTACCATGGTTATAACTGTCTAGGCTCTATGCCTTGCAGGCACCACTACCAGATTGATTCCAAGACTGTCATTGACTAGTATTAGCCAGTACTCTTGATCTGGAGATTGGTTTATGCCTACTAACAACCTAAACTATAGAGTTCAACTGGGTAAATGCCAGATCCAGATGGGTGGAGGGTATCCTGTCCTAACATACTGGGTCAGACTGTTATTACCACATTCCCTCACTTATCATGTCCTATTTCCAGTTATGGCTAGTATCCCCAATTAAGCTCCCTTACTAAGGGAGCACCACACTTTCTGCCATATGTATGTGCTTGGACTTGGACAATGCATGGAAATCCATTACACCATTACAGTGTGACTTCATTACACAACTTGAGACACAGCTGGACAGTACTGAGTTACTCCCATAAGATCCTCCCTGGAAGTACAAGAAGCCAGTTTAAACCCTGGAGGGTACCAGAAGCCAGTTTAAACCCTGGAGGGTACCAATGACCACATTGACCAGAACTACTTGGAGATTGGTTTATGCCTACTAACAACCTAAACTATAGAGTTCAACTGGGTAAATGCCAGATCCAGATGGGTGGAGGGTATCCTGTCCTAACATACTGGGTCAGACTGTTATTACCACATTTCCTCACTTATCATGTCCTATTTCCAGTTATGGCTAGTATCCCCAATTAAGCTCCCTTACTAAAGGAGCACCACACTTTCTGCCATATGTATGTGCTTGGACTTGGACAATGCATGGAAATCCATTACACCATTACAGTGTGACTTCATTACACAACTTGAGACACAGCTGGACAGTACTGAGTTACTCCCATAAGATCCTCCCTGGAAGTACAAGAAGCCAGTTTAAACCTTGGAGGGTACCAGAAGCCAGTTTAAACCCTGGAGGGTATCAATGACCACATTGACCAGAACTATCTGGACTCCATTAGGACTATGTCCCCACCTGCATTTTGGTGTCACCTGAGCTATTGCTAAGCAATCATGCTTTGCTCACTGGTACTCCCAACTGGTAGAAATTAAGCCCACATCCAGCTGGGATTGAACCCAGGATGACATGGGACCAGCAAGGTGCAGCATTAGCCACACACAAACTAATTGACCACCTGGCTGATGCTATGAAGGAATTTGTCTTGCCATTCTTTCAGACAAGAATTGGTGGCCTTTTTGCAGAGGTATGACATGGAGATATTGGGATGCAACCCAGCATGTTGGTAATTAGCTTTAGCCATCAAGTGGATTTTGCAGAGCAGACAGCAAGACAGCCCAGGCTTGTTGGTGGGGGCATTGCAGTTGTATTAAGAGGACTTGGATGGGTTACTCCCAACTGGTAGAAATTAAGCCCACATCCAGCTGGGATTGAACCCAGGATGACATGGGACCAGCAAGGTGCAGCATTAGCCACACATAAACTAATTGAC
Organism: Leucoagaricus sp. SymC.cos; assembly: GCA_001563735.1. Lineage (NCBI taxonomy): Eukaryota > Fungi > Basidiomycota > Agaricomycetes > Agaricales > Agaricaceae > Leucoagaricus > Leucoagaricus sp. SymC.cos. The sequence goes on along the minus strand of KQ962359.1, from coordinate 28,182 downwards.
CACCTGGCTGATGCTATGAAGGAATTTGTCTTGCCATTCTTTCAGACAAGAATTGGTGGCCTTTTTGCAGAGGTATGACATGGAGATATTGGGATGCAACCCAGCATGTTGGTAATTAGCTTTAGCCATCAAGTGGATTTTGCAGAGCAGACAGCAAGACAGCTCAGGCTTGTTGGTGGGAGCATTGCAGTTGTATTAAGAGGACTTGGATAGAAGATACCAGAAATCCATGTGCTGAAGGCTAGAATGTTCTAGCCATAGGTGTAGGGCATAAGCTGCAGTGAGTGAGTGATTTTGGCCTTTATGAATTGAAGGGTCCAGGAGGTGTCATAAAGAAGAAATGTGATCAGTGACAATTATAACATTGATGATATCAGAGATGGAAAGGGCTTTGCATAGGCTAAATCATTGAGTGGCAAGTTCAGCCTCAGAAGGGTTACACTGTGTTATGATCAATGGGACTTCATTCCCATATGTAGATGGTGACATCATCTTTGATCCAGACATATTCACTAATGACTCTATTGCCCTGTTCTTCTATGACTCCTTGTTCTATTTCTGACCCACCTATATTTAGTATTCATTCTTTCTATTCTCATGTGCCTCTGTCTATTTCTTTCATTAGCCATGCACTGCTGTGTCCAGTATTGATTCCTGACTATGCTTTGCATAGTTTATTTCCTTGCCATGCACTGTATGCCACATTGTATTCTTTAGGCCAAAGTTATTGCCATATAGAGTACAGTAGAATACATATATAAAGCTCAATGTTTTTTTGTTTTTTTTTTTAATTTCAATACTATGCTTTGCATAGTTTATTTCCTTGCCATGCACTGTATGCCACATTGTATTCTTTAGGCCAAAGTTATTGCCATATAGAGTACAGTAGAATGCATATATAAAGCTCAATGTTTTTTTGTTTTTTTTTTAATTTCAAAAATTTATAAGGCAGTGCACGATAGCAGTCCACCCCCAGGTTAGTAGCTGTTGATATTTCAGTTTCAGTGGTGATGGCCAAGTGCACACCTACCCTTGCACTCAGCCTCTGCTGTCTTCTGAGAGATTTTCTGGAACACCTCCTATAAGTCTGAGGAGGCTAACTTTTCAGCTAACTATGTTTGGTCAAAGCAGTGGCACCAGAATAGACATTATTGGTTGGAAGCACTGTGATCACCTTTACAGTTCACACAGTGTGTGGCATGTGGGCATGGGGCTCCCATAGGGGTCAGTTCCTTGGGTGGCTTGGCAGAGAGGTTACCCCTGCAGCAGGAAGTGTGTTGTCAGTGGCCAGCCTCAGTATGAGGACTGGTGCACCAGGGGTATCAGGGGGCCTGAGAATGACAGACATGAGTGGAGTGTACCCAGCACCAGTAATGCTGGCACAAAGGGATGCTGGAGTGAGAGCAGGCCACACATACAAAGCATGAGGCTGGGCTGAACTGGAAGGAGGTGCCAATCAGATGCTTGGCAGTAGCGCCCAACTGAGAATCAAGTATATCGAACTACATAGTGGCAGTATTGGTGTGTCACAAGTTGCACATAACCCAAGGGCTATTCACAAGAGTAAAAGAGGTAGCCATGTGGGACTTCCCCATGACCACTTGTACATCATCAGTGGTGACCTGACTGCCATCCACCTTGAAGAAAGGAATGTCCATGACCTTAAGGTAAGATTGTGAACATGGATATAAAGCTCAATGTATCTGTAGTATAACTTCAAGTTATACACTAGTTTATATCATGCATAAAGCTCTTGCTCAAATATCTTAGTTGAGCTCTTATCAGTTGCTCTCTTAAACTCTGCTTGTGTTAGCTTGTGTACAAGTGTTATACATTACATGTTGACCTTTGCATGTCACACCCTACTTAATGCCAGACCCTTGTCAGTTAAGTGTGTGGCAAGGCCTGCTGAGTCTTCCAGATAGGCTGGATAGCAATAACATAAGTGTATAACTTCCTTTGCAAACCTCCACATGCATCATACTCTGTGTTTCCATAGGGCTCTATGCTTTATTGTTAGGCAACCCTATACCACAGACTCTATGCTCTTATTACTAGGCTCCCTGCACTGATTGGCTCTATGCTACATTGCTAGGCTCCCAATCACAAGTGGACTCTATGCCACAGTCACTAGACTCCCCACTACTATTCTTGTCTTCACAAGAGGGTCCATCCAACCTTTAACAATGACTGTCTATTTCAGGATGTTAACAAGAGTTGATAATTCAACACACCTCTGCTAAGTCCCTGTCATCCTACACACCCTGTGCGTCACTGTAGAAGAAGTCAAACCAAGGTCACTGACTTATCCAACCTGAACTCCCTACTCCAAATCTCTTTATTCTTCTATTATTGCCTTCTATACCCACTCCAACTCCTCTTTGTCTTCCTGGACAACTACTTCAACCTCAACCTCTAATAATTATACTCAACACCTAGATGCTGCACATCTCACTTTACAATACTACCTCAACCCTCACTCATATCACTTACCCACTCCACCTCCTCAGGAGCCCCCTATTCTTCCACACCAGAATAAAGGAAAGAAGCCAGAGAACATCAAAAGAATTCTCCCCCACCAAGTTCATCATCAGGAGAAACTGTATCAACTACCCACACTGCTTCACCTTCCCCAGAAGCCTTGCCTAAACTCCCAGGCACCTTACCCTCCTTTGACTTGCCCACAATTGCTTCCTCTAGTAAAGAAAAAGGAAGATCACCCGCAGAATCACTTGAGACACAACTTACCCAAACTCAACTCAAATGACTCACCCAAGAAGAAGAAGATAGACTTGAGAGAGCAATTGCCAAAGTCCAAACCCAAGATCCTGCTCAACTCAACAATATTATCACCTTCTATGAAGACAAATCCACTAGAACTGCCTTTACTACACTCAAAGCATGAACCTATGAGTTTCTCATACAACAACAATCATTCATTGCAGATGAACTCTTTAATATCACTAAACTCAACCTTGAGACTGTACAAACAAGACTCCACAATCTCAGGCTCTGATCTCATAAGACCCCCCTTAAACTCTTTGAACAAACTATCTGAGACACACTATCAGACAGAGAAAACACCCTTGACCCCACCTCTGACTTACCATCAAACTCAGGACAACCTACCATTCCTCCACTCCTGACACAATCTATAACTTGCACTCCAAACCCACCCAGAACACCCAGAACCTCATCTCTGATACCCAGCCAGAATATGCCTAGAAACCCATGTCAACCACCTCAGAACCTGCCACCTAATACACCCACAACCAACATATCCAACATAGCAACAACAACTCCAAAATGACCCAAATTCAACACTCCACCAACATTCCTTGGTAACCCAAAGAATTATCAATGATGGAAAGAAGCCATCAAACTCTATATCTCAGCAAATGCCACACTATTTAATAACATCACTGGCAATATTGACAATACCATTGCCATACCATGGATCCTATCCTACATGGATGGTCCAGCAGCATCATGGAAATCTGCTTAAATCAAGACCAATACCCCTGCAAACCAAGGCTTTATCCCAACAGCCTACAACACCTTCTGGACAGAGATGAACACCTCATACCAACTGGCTAGCACTCAAGCCAATGCACTTGACCATCTCTCAACATTTTCACAAGGAAACAGAGATGTGGAAGTCTACATCTCCAAATTCCACTCATTGGTTACACAAACTGGAATCACAGGAGAAATAGAAAAGATCTACAATTTCAAAAATGGACTCCACCCCAAGATTGTGAACAAAACCATCTCACAGAACCTGACAAATACCCTCAATGCTTGGATCACCACTGCTCAAACACAGGCTCAAGTTGCTAAGATAGAAGAAAGCTATCTTGCAAGAAATTCAGGACTTGCCCAAGGACACTCATCAGGCCAACATTCAAAACACAAATTGTCAAATTTCCAAACTCTGATTTATTGACTGAGCCAGCCACCTCATACCTCAGCACCACAGAAAGACCCTATGGTGATGGATATTGATGCCATCACAGAAAGGATTAACAACATCTAACTGGAGGTGAATGAAACATTTCTTGACCAAAACATTGACTCTGAATCAGAAGACAATGAATTGACTTTCCAAGAACAAGTCGAAGCTGCCACAGAACAGCTGATACAAGAACACCTTAACACAATATTCACTGATGAACAGAAACACAACTGGAACTCAGGCAGTTGCTTCTGTTGCCACAAACAAGGTCACAGAGCTGTGAAGTGCTTCCTCAGAGAAGTTCTACAACCATCCTTATCCTCCAGGATCAGCCTGTGACTTTCTTCATCACCCAATACATCCCTACAACCTAAATTTTCCCACAATATCCCCAGAAATGCTGCTTCACACAACAAACAAGGGAAACATTGCCTCAGCAAAAAGAAGATGCTAGGAATACATGAACTTGTAGATGATGCTGAAGAAAGTGAAGTTGAAGAAATTTATGAAGAAATTGACTCTATTGACTCAATTTCCCATCAAAATATTCAAAATATCAAGGATTTTGCCTAAGGAGACTTGCCAAGTCCACATCAAGCTCTTCTCTTCCCCCACCTTCTAGATCCTATCCACTTAAGAATGCAGAACATTCTATAAACAATGTACAACTCCACAAGTTACCCAGTTGAGTAATACATCTTCCTTGTCATCTTAACATGGATTTGAACTCTAAGGAAAATGTGGAAGTCCTTGCCCTCCTTGACTCAAGTGCCTCAGGAAATTTTGTCAACCCCTCATTTATTGAACTTCATAACCTCAAACCCCTCCTTTGCCCTCTTAAAAACCCTGTCACTATAGGAAATGCTGATGGTACTACCAACCAACAAGGAACAGCCACTCATTA
>KQ962359.1:2590-23287 GCA_001563735.1 Leucoagaricus sp. SymC.cos | reverse complement strand
AATTTATTATGTGGGGCTCGATAGCAGTCTGTGCCTGGGTAATAGAGACCCAGAAACTATGTACAAACACATTTCTTCAGACTACACTACATGCTACGACCCATAGCCAACTTGCAACACATCCATGACAGCCCAATTTCAACATTCACCCCCATCAGCCACTGGCCGAGAGGGGGTACTCAATCTGATGAAATAAGATGGAAGGGGACAAACCCAACCATGCAGTGGAAATAGCACCTCAGCAAACAGCCCCCCAGAAGAGACCGAGCCAGTGCAGTGTGATTGGTTGCCTGCTGCAAACAGTGAGTGGTGAGGGGGCATGGGGCTCCCCTGAGAGATGCTGGCCCTGGGGAGGGGACACCACAGGGTAACCATGACAATCCAGCATGAAGACAGAGGAGCAAGGTTACAACTCCATGGAGAGAAAGAAGGTAGAGGAGTAATCTCAACTCAATGCCAAAAGTGGGCCCAGCAGTAGGGATGCTGGACACAAAGGGGACATGGCAGGAAGCTGGCCCAAGATGCAGGACAAAGATAGCCCAGCACAATGAAGTGCAGGACTGAAATAGAGCCAGCTGACAAAGCTGACCCATGGATCCAGGCTGTGAGAATGACCAGGAGAGAAAGCATGGCCCAAGTGCAGCACAGGCATGCTGGAACCAGCAGAGGAGCTCAGCCAGCCCAACAGACAGCCAGCAGGCAGGAGAGAGAAAGTGGAGAGGACAGAGACTGTCCCAGCTCAATGCAGAGAAAAGGCAGAGGAGTGAGCTCACTCAACACCAAAAGAATACATTGGGGTGCACAAAGTACAGCCCCAGCAAAGGAAAGAATGAGAGAGCTGGCCCTGGGGTCAAACCAGCCAGCAGCCAGCTCCTGTGGGTGCGCCAACCCAGACAAAGCCCAAGAGGGCACAGAGAGAAGTGGAGGAGCAAGCTCAACTCAACACCAAAAGTGGGGGTGGACAGCGATGTCCCAGCCCTGGTCTTGTGTCATGATCCCTTAAGTGACACGGAAATGTGAGCTGAGCAGTGAACAACACTGCAGAGCCTGCAGAGGAGGATGCATCCCACAGCAATGGTGGTGGTGTGTGGGAAAGAAGGGATGCATTACTGTCCCCTCACCATTACTGTCAATGGAATTGACATGGATATTAAACCCAAAGTCATCAGTCTAGGATGCCCCCATATGATTCTGGGCCTACCATGGCTTCAGAAACATAATCCAGACATAGATTGGGAAAATGGTACCCTACAATGGAGACAACACCTCTGGAAACAAAAATGATTTCAAGAACTTGTTAATTCAATGCATGATGACAACTACCCCATTAAAATCAACAATTTGTCCTATCTCAAACCCACCGGACAAAATTTCAAAGAAATCAACTTCAAAACCTCTGCCTCCATATTTCTTGACCAACAATTCAAAGCTAAACAACCAGATGACCCAAAGAAAGCTGTCCCTTGAGAATACCATGACTTTCTCAAAGCATTTGACAAGAAAGCATCTGAGAGATATCCCCACCTCGTTCTTGGGATCACAAAATTGAGACCAAACCCTTCTTCTCCTCCATTTTGATGAAATCTTATCAATTATCCTTCAAAGAAGAACAAGAACTTGATGCATTCCTTAAATAAAATCTTGACAAAGGCTACATTAAACCCTCCAAATCCCCCATAGCTTTCCCTTTCTTCTTTGTAGCAAAGAAAGACAGAAAATTATGACCATGCCAAGATTATCACTACCTCAATGAACATATCATCAAAAATGCCTATCCTATTCCCCTTATATCCCAAATCCTTGACAAACTCAAAGACATAAAATACTTCACAAAACTTGATGTATGCCTTGGATATAACAATGTTAGGATTTGCCCTCAAGACACAAGGAAAGCTGCCTTCAAGACACACAAAGGCCTATTCAAACCCACTGTCATGTTCTTCAAAATGTGCAACTCTCCTGCCACATTCCAATCAATGATGGATTCATTGTTCTGACCACTCATTAATCAAGGTGTTGTAATAGTCTATTTGGATGACATATTGATCTATGCCAAGACTAAAGAAGAACTTCAATGGATCACTTGCAAAGTTCTAAAAATACATCAAGATAATGATCTCTACTTGAAGACTGAAAATACAAGTTTGAACAACAAACCCTCAAATACCTTTGTGTTATCATCAAACCCAATTCAGTCTCCATGGACCCCACCAAACTAAAAGAGATTAAAGACTGGCCTATACCAAAATGCACCTGAGATGTCTGAAAATTTATTGGATCCTGCAACTTCTATTGAAGATTTGTTCATCAATATGCCAACCATGCACAACCCCTCAATGCACTCATGAGCAAGAATAAACCTTTTATTTGGACACCAGAATGTGATACAGCATTTATCCAATTAAAAGAAAAATTCCTCAAAGAACCCATACTGCTCATGTCCAATTACTCAAAACCCTTTGAAATCAAATGTGACACATCACAATTCACTTCAGGAGCCATCCTTCTGCAAAAAGATAATAATGGTGTCAAGCATCCCATTGCTTATCTTTCAAAATCATTCACTGCTGCAAAACAGAATTACTACTGCTCCAAACAAGAATTCTTTGCCATCATCCATGCTCTCAAAGAATGGAGGCACTACATCAAAGAATCCCCCCATAAAACTATTGTCTGGTCAGACCATGAAAATATGAAAAGATGGAGAAAACCACAGGATCTCAGCCAACGTCAAGTGCACTGGACCCAATATCTTTCCAGATTTGACCTTGAAATTAAACACATAGCTGGACAAAAGAATGGACCTGCTGATGCTTTATCTCATTGCCCCAACCATGAACTGACAGATAAAGGCAATCACAATGTTATCACACTCCCCAACAAATTCTTTGGAAAAGAAGAATTAAATATTATCAACAATGCCACCACTACCCTCATTCGAAATTCCCCAGGTTTTGAAGGATTGCCTCATGTCAATGGCAAATTATCTATTCCTAACAACCTTGTCATCAAATGCCAACTTATACAATGCTGTCACAATATCCCTACTGCTGGACACCCAGGGATAGCCAAAACTCTTTGAAAACTCCAATCATACATCTACTGGCCTGGAATGAAATCCTTTGTTGTTAACTACATCAATAGATGTGGTAAATGCCAGCAATTCAAAATAAACTGTCACCCTACCAAACCACCCTCTATGCCAATCTCAGCCCCACATTCTTCTACTCCCTTCACCCAAATTTCCATGGATCTCATCACTAATCTATCCCCAACTGACAGCTGTGATAGCATATTGTCCATGGTGGACCACAGTATTACAAAAGGTATAGTTCTCATACCAACATCTAAAATGGCCAACTCTGAGAAAATTGCAGATTTACTCAATGAAAAAGTATTTTCATGCTATAGAATTCCTGAAAAGATCATCAGTGATAATGACCCCTGTTTTTCATCACACTTCATGAAAGGCCTCACCAAAGCTATTGGTATAGAGCAAGCCCTCTCTACCATCTTTCATCCTCAGACAGATGGAACCACTGAACGCTTCAACCAGGAAATCCAAAAATACCTTGCCATCTACTGCAATGGAGACCTCTGAAAATGGAAAAAGATGTTGCCAACTGTGGAATTCATTCACAACTCACAATGCCATGCTGGACAAAAACATACCCCCTTCAAATGGCTCTATGGCTACAATCCCTGAACCTACCCTACTACCAAACCAACCACAGTGCCTGCTGTGGATGAATGTCTTAAGCAACTAGAGCAGTCCCACCAGCTTGCCCTAGAAGCTCACAAGAAAGCTAGACAAGTAATGCTTGGATGCCACAATAACCCAAACTGGGAACCTTTCAAAGTTGGACAGAAAGTTTGGCTTAACAATTGAAACCTCACCTGCTGCCAACAAAGACACTTCACAGAAATATACCCAAAAAGCTGAAGGACCTTTCCAAATATGTAGAAGACTCTCTCCAGTCAGCTATGAGCTCGACTTACCAGCCAATTGGAAAATCCACAACCAGTTCCACACCTCACTTCTCACTCCTTATAAGGGAACCTCTCAATATGGTCCTAACTTCTTTGATCTGCCTCTGGACCTTGTGGATGGTTTTGAAGAATATAAAGTTGAGAAGATTATCAAGCACAAGAGAACCCCACAGGGTATGAAGTACCTAATTAGGTGGAAAGGTTATTCCCCTTCCAACAATACTTGGGAATGGGAGGACGACCTCAAATACTCAGAAGAACTACTCAGGGAGTATAAATACACTAATAAACTACCCCAGGACAATGCAGGAACCTGTTTCAAGCCAATCGAATGAAGGAACCATGTTATGACTCTGGGTAGTTTACTCTGCATAAGACTCATGGACCACAGTAGACTGGGCTATCTATTTTCTCCCTACTCTGTGTTACTCTGTATACCTTACTCTTTCTTACTCTGTATTACTCTGGACCACTAGTATAAGTACATTAGGTAGAAGGATGTATTCCTTATGCTTTACCAATTGTACTCTTCCCTTGATCATCCTCAAGTCTTTGCCTTTGCTGCAACCTGAGTTTATTCTCAAGGTCATAACATTTGGTTAAAGCATCACCAACTCACCTTGTGGAATGGAACAAAGGCACAAATGAGTACAGTCCTATGAACAGGACAATCCAGTTAGAAGGAAATGACAATGTGCACTAGCAGTGAACATAGCAGGACAACTGGCAGATGAAGAATACATGCAACAGCTACTACAAGAAGAACAGGACAATGAGACACCAGAAGAATCAACAACAGAGCCAGACAAAGATGAACCCAAGCATGAAGAAGCAGAAGGAGAATCCAATGAAGAACTTGCACAGTTATCAGCAGCATTAGGATTGCTCAACATCAGTAGACAATTGACATCAGAAGAAACAGAAACAGAAGAATTGAATAGTTCAGAAATGTCTCAAGAACATGAAGAAGGAATGAACATGGAGCCAGCTGTGCCTGCACCCATCACACAGATGATAGTACAAACTTAGACAAAGTCATTCATACCTGAACCAGGGTATTTTGATGGCACAAGATCAAAATGGGAGGGTTGGTGGAGAAGCATAACATTTTATATCACAGGGAATGATATCAATAACAACAGACACTGAGTTATGGTGATACTCTCCAGAATGAAAGGAGAAACAGCAGGGTTCTTCACATTGGTCATGATGAAGGATTTGTTACAGCCCCAATGGTGGCAGAATTTCAATTGGGATGCCTGGATCAAGGAACTTGAAACAAAGTTCTCAGATGGAATGGGAAGAGGAGAAGCTGAATGGAAGATCAAAGAATTCAGGCAAGGAAGAATGCACATCCAGGACTTCTTGATTGGGTTTGAAGTCCTCAAATGAAAGGCCAATACAGATGATGCCCATATGCTCTTCTTATTGAAGAAGCATGTCTGCCCCAATGTAATCAAGACCATCATGGGATACCCATCAGACTACCAGCCTGACACCTACAAGAAATGGATGGACTCCATCAGCATTGTTGGAAAGAGATATGAGTTTACAGAAATGAAGCATCAACATACCACAGAAAGTAGTATTACCTATAGAGGAAGAGGACAGCCAATGGAGATTGGTTGAATGGCTCCTCAGTATGGGGATAAAGGCAATCCCAAGTACTACAGCTGTAGCAAGTTTGGCCACATCACAGCCAAATGCCCAGAACCAAAGAATACATGCACTCCAGCCAACAAGGTCCAGTGCTACAATTATGGCAAATTTGGACATATTGCAGGGCCCCATGATGCAACAAACCCAGTATTAGAGGGTTAACAGAGGATACAGGAGAAGAAGAGAAACCACAGGAGGAGGGTTTTCCAGAAGGCTCAAAGTAAAATGCATGGACTTTCAAGCCAATATACATAGAGTTTCAGATTCACAATATATTATTCCTCAACAATGAAACTCAAAGTGTGAACTCCTCACAACCCCCATGGTAAACCAACAGGCAACAGTCAAAGCCCTAATTGACTCAGGATGCACATACACATACATATCAAAGACATGGTCAAGGAACTAGAAATACCCCTAAAGCCAATTGCAGAGCCTTTTGAGGTCTTTAATGCAGACAGTAGCTGAAGCAGTCATAAGCCAATTACAAACTATGTCAACATCACCTAAGACACCCAAGGACACAAAGAACAGGTTGAAGCAGTAGTCATGATGCTAGACTCAGCAGACATCTTCCTAGGACACAATTGGTTGATATACCACAACCTAGAAGTTGATTGGAAAAACAGTACTATCAGATTCACGAGATGTCCCCCCAGCTGTGAAATTCCTCATCAAGATATTTGTATTGAGCCCCATATTCAAAAACTCCAGGACAAGGATATGGACAAAGAAGAGGAGGAGAAACAGCCTGACCCAACCACTTCTGAAGACCTACCGAATTATATGAAGGAATATTTTTCTTCAGACTACACTACATGCTACGACCCATAGCCAACTTGCAACACATCCATGACAGCCCAATTTCAACATTCACCCCCATCAGCCACCGGCCGAGAGGGGGTACTTGATCTGATGAAATAAGATGGAAGGGGGCAAACCCAACCATGCAGTGGAAATAGCACCTCAGCAAACAGCTCCCCAGAAGAGACCGAGCCAGTGCAGTGTGATCATCATGCAGTAGAAATAGCACCTACAGCAGACAGCCCCCCAGAGGAGACCACCACCAGTATGGAGTGATCGGTTGCCTGCCATGAAAGTGGTGAGCAGCGAGGGGGCATGGGGCTCCCCCAAGAGATGCTGGCCCTGGGGAGGGGATGCTGCAGGGTAACCACAATAATCCAACAAGAAGACAGAGGAGCAGGGCTACAACTCCATGGAAAGAAAGAAGGCAGAGGAGTAATCTCAACTCAACGCCAAAAGGGGGCCCAAGCAGTAGGGACACTGGACCTGGATTGGACATGGTGGGAAGCCAGCTCAAGACTCAGGATGGAAATAGCCCAGCACAATAAAGTACAGGACTGAAATAGAGCCAGCTAACAAAGCTGACCCACAGATCCAGGCCATGAGAATGACCAGGAGAGAAAGCATGGCCCAAGCACAGCACAGGTGCACTGGAGCCAGCGAAGGAGCCCAGCCAGCCCAACAGACAGCTGGCAGGCAGGAGAGAGAAAGCAGAGGGGACAGAGACTGCCCCAGCTCAATGCAGAGAGAAGGCAGAGGAGCTCCCACAGATCCAGGCCATGAGAATGACCAGGAGAGAAAGCATGGCCCAAGTGCAGCACAGGTGCACTGGAGCCAGTGAAGGAGCCCAGCCAGCCCAACAGGCAGCTGGCAGGCAGGAGAGAGAAAGCGGAGGGGACAGAGACTGCCCCAGCTCAATGCAGAGAGAAGGCAGAGGAGTGAGCTCACTCAACACCAAAAGAATATGCCAGGGCATGCAAAGCACAGCCCCAATGAAGGAAAGAATGAGAGAGCCAGCAGTGGGGTCAAACCAGCCAGCAGCCAGCTCCTGCAGGTGTGCCAACCCAGATAAAGCCCAAGAGGGTGCAGAGAGAGGTGGAGGAGTGAGCTTGACTCAACACCAAGAGAGTGGGTGGACAACAGCATCCCAGCTGCAGAAAGAGTGCCACAATCCCTAAGCAGCAAGAATAAGCAAGCAGAGCAGCAAACAATGCCACAGAGCCCATGGAGGAGGGGACACCCCACTCACTGGTGGAGGTCCAATGAAGGAAAGAATGAGAGAGCCAGCAGTGGGGTCAAACCAGCCAGCAGCCAGCTCCTGCAGGTGTGCCAACCCAGATAAAGCCCAAGAGGGTGCAGAGAGAGGTGGAGGAGTGAGCTTGACTCAACACCAAGAGAGTGGGTGGACAACAGCATCCCAGCTGCAGAAAGAGTGCCACAATCCCTAAGCAGCAAGAATAAGCAAGCAGAGCAGTGAACAATGCCACAGAGCCCACGGAGGAGGGGACACCCCACTCACTAGTGGAGATGTGTGGGAAAGAAGGGATGAACAAGACCAACTTCAACTGACTCCCAGATTGCACCCAGTGGGACCATGAAATCAAACTCACTGATAATGCACCTTCAGAGGTCAAAGCAAAAATATATCCCATGACCCTGAAGGAGGATAACCCTTCTTTCCCATGTACCACCACCTTCACTCTGGGGTGCATCCTCCTTTGTGATCTTGCTGCCCTGTGGGTCACTCGCAGGTTGCATATCCTCGCTGTTCAAGGGTTCATGGCATCTGCTCTTTACCATGGCTGGGACGTGCACTATGTCCACCTGCTCTTTCAGTGTTGAGTTCAAGCTCACTCCTCTGTCTTCTTTCAGCATTGAGTAGGGCAGTTTCTGCTCCCTCTGCACTCTTTCTCATGCTCCCTTCTGCTTTGGCAGTTGGTTAGAGCTTCTCCACTGGCTCAAGTGTGCCTGTGCTGCACTTGGGCCATGCTCATCCCCCAGTCACCCTCATGGCCCCCAAATCTGTGGTTCAGCTGAATAAGCTGCTGCTATTTTTGTTGAGTGCTTGTTTACACTTGACTCTTTTCTCTTTTCTTGGGCTGGCTTCCCACTGTGCCCTCCTTTCTGTTCTGGTGGTGTGCAATATACTGGGACTATTTGGTGCTGGGTTCAGCCTTGCTCCCCCACCTTTTCTATTTTCCCATGGAGTCATAGCTTTGCTCCTCTGTTCTTTTGCCAGTTGGTCATGGTCACCCTGTGGCTTTTGCTTTTTTGCACCAGCATCTTTTGAGGGAGCTCCATGCCCTCTCACTGCTTGTTGTCAAATGTGGCAGACCCCTGATTGTCCCCATACCAGTGGCTAGTCTGCTGTGAGTGCTATTTCCAAGGTGCCATTGGGTTGACCCCTTTGGACTGTATTTGTGAGGTCAAGTACCCATTGTTCAGTTGGTGACTGGAGGGTGGGGAAATTGAAGCTGAGCTGTGATGGATGGTTGTTCTGGTAGCTAGGGCTGATAGATACATAGTTACAGTTTGGTGGTATATATTTATTTTAGTCCCCAGGTTTCTATCCAGGTGCAGACTGCAATTAAGCACCACATTATAAATTTGTAAATTAAAAAAAAAAAAAAAAAAGACCCTGAAGGAGGAAGAAGAACTCAATGTGTTCATCAATGAGAATTTAAAATCAGAAAGGATTCACATCTCAAAGTCACAATATACAGCACCATGCTTCTTCATTCCAAAGAAAGATGATTCCAAATAACTGGTGCAAGACTACAGAAAGATCAACCAATACACAGTGAAGGACAAAACCCTTATTACACTGATCAGCGAAGTTGTGGATTGACTCAAGAATGCCAAGCTATTCAACAAGTTCAACATCATTTAGGGATATAACAATGTTTGTATCAAGGAAGGGGATGAATGAAACATTGACTTCATGAATCTGGATTAATCCCAACTGACTATAGCTGGAGTAGTGGCTAGATTAATCTTGGGATTTATCCTATTAGATTAGATGTGAGCTCAAATCTCACACATATCTAATCAAAGATTAGATAAGATTGATCAATTAAGCGCCCAAAACAGGAATAAGCAAGGATTGAACACAAAGCTGAAGTCAGAATGCCATTAGATTAACCACTAGACTATGAAGCCTTTGAATATCTGCTTAGTTTTATCTATATATAGCTTCTTCAGAGTTCAAGATCTGAGGCATCAACACACTTGGATGCCCTCATTTTGAGTAGTTCTCTTGGGCTGCTGACTCACTTTGTGAAGGATACTTGAATGAGAAATTTATTTCCTCTTGTTTCAGCCATTTAATAATTGAAACTATTGTTAGTCACCCTCTTGTGTGGGCATGAGGTGTTTTCTCACAGAAAAGCCCTCATACTCTCTCATTGATTATTTATACTCATAAGCCTTTGTTCTCAGGTACCTTGAGTGACACAATAGCCCAGTTGGTATCTGTGTATTGACTTATTGACCTCTTCTCTTCTTGGTGTGAGGCTTGGGGTTCAAACCCTTTTAATGTCATTTTTGGGCACCAATTAATTATCAGGCTGTCAGGACCTTTTTGTGGGATAAAATCCATCCACTACTCAAGCTATAGTCATGGGATTAATCAGGATTACTGAAGTCCCTGAATGAAAAGCCACATTTCTGACCAATTGAGGCCTATTTGAACCTATGGTCATGTTCTTTGGATTATGCAACTCTCCTGCCACATTTTCACATATGATGACCACTATCTTCCAAGAAATGATCCATGATGGCACATTAATGAATTACATGGATGATTTTGTTATTCCAGCCCAGTCTGAGGCAGAGCTACAGGAGCAAATGCTGAGATTCTTAAAAATCACTGCCCAACACAACATGTACTTCAAATGATCCAAATGCGAATTTGGAGTAACCAAGATGCCTATTCTAGGAGTTGAAGTGGGAAATGGAAAAGTGGAAATGGAACAACAAAAGATCAAGGCCATATGGAACTGAAACACTCCCTCCAATGTCAAAGGAGTGGAAAGTTTCCTAGGTTTCATAAACTTCTACAGGAGGTTCATTGAAGGATTCAGCAACATTGCAGGACCCCTTAATGCCTTGAAAGGGAAAATGGAATGGAAGTGGGGAAAAGATGAAGAAACAGCATTTGATACCCTGAAGCAACATATCACAGATGAACCAGTCTTGACCCTCCCTTGACCAGATGGCAAATTCTGAATTGAAACTAATGCATCTGGATATGCCATAGGCACCATCCTATCCCAGGAACAGGATAGCAAGTGGCACCCCATAGCCTTCATGTTATGAACTATGAGCTCTGCAGAGTGAAACTATGAAATCTACAACAAAGAACTCCTAGCCATCATGGAAGTCCTATGTGTTTGGAGACAGTATCTCCTGGATGCTAGAGAAATGTTCGAGGTCTGGACAGACCATGAAAACCTGAAATACTTCAGGAAGCCACAAAATCTCAATGGGAGACAGATGTGATAGTATCTCAGGCAACAGGACTACAACTTTGTAATTTGGCATGTACCTGGCAAGTCAAACACCAAGGCTGACATTCTTTCTCACTGTGAGAAGCCTGATTGGCAAGAAAAGGACAAAACAGTTACCTTCCTCAAAAGTTTTGCCTGACAAGTAACCATGGAAGAGAAGATGATCACCTCTGTGGTTTTACTTCAGGAGACACATTTCAAGGTCCTCATCAACACAGACATAGAGCAGCAAATCCAGAATTGTGATACCAAGGAGACTGAGGTGCTCAGAAATTTGAGAGACCCATCTTTTTATTTTTTATTTTTTTTATTTCATCAATTTATTATGTGGTGCATGATAGCAGTCCACGCCTGGGTTATAGAGACCCGGGAACTATGTAAATACATATCTTCAGACTACACTATATGCTATGACCCACAGCTAACTTGCAACATGTCCATGATAGCCCAATTTCAACATTCCCCTCCCACCAGCCACTGGCCAGATGAAGGGTACTCAACCTGACAAAGTAAGTTGGAAGGGTATTGACCCAACTATGCAGTGGAGATAGCACCTAAAGCAGACAGCCCCCAGAAGGAGACAGCTACCAGTGCAGGGACAATCAGTCACCTGCCAATAAGCAGCAAGCAGTGAGAGGGCATGGGGCTCCCTCGAAGGATGCTGGCATGAAAGAGTGAATGCCACAGGGTTTCCATGACAACCAGCACTAAAGCAGGGGAACAAAGCTACAACCCTGTGGAGAAGAAGAGGGTGGAGGAGTAAACTCAACTCAACACTGAGAAGGCCCCAGCAGTAGGAATGCCAGGACCAGATTGGGCCTGGTGGGAAGCTGGCCCAAGACACAGGATGAAAATAGCCCAGTGAAATGAAGCACTAGACTGAAATAGAGCCAGCTGAATAAGCTGACCTGTAGATCCAGGCCATGAGAACAATCAGGAGAGAAAGCATGGCCCAAGTGCAGCACAGGCACACTGGAGCCAGTGTAGAAGCCTAACCGACCCAACAGGCAGCCAGCAAGCAAGAGAGAGAAGGAGGAGGGGACAGAAACTGCCCCAGCTCAACACTGAAAAAGAGAGAGGGGTGGAGGAGAAAACTCACTCAATGCCCACAAGAGAGAGAGACATGGAGGGAGCATGAACACTCCAGCTTGATGTGGAAGAGATGAGAGAGCGACTGCCAGAAAGCAGCTGACTCCTGCAGGTGCACCAACCCGGACAAGGCACAAGAGGGCATGGGGAAGAGCCCAGCACAAGGAGAAACTCAACTCAGTTTGAGCTCGAAAGTGGGGGTGGACAATGGTGTCCCAGCTCTGGTGTTGCATCGTGATCCCTTAAGCAATGTGGATATGCGAGCTAAGAGGCATACAACACCACAGAGCCCACAGAAGAGGATGCACCCCACAGTGATGGTGGTGGTGCATGGGAAAGAAGGGATGGGAGACCCATCAAAGGGATTTTCTCAGACAGATAGACTGGTCCATTACCAAGGAAGGATCTATGTCCCACCATGAGATGACCTACAGGGATGAATCATTTGAGAATTCTATGACACACCAGATGCTGGACACCCAGGACAGCATCAGACATTAGAAGTACTGTCAAGAGACTTCTGGTGGCCTGGCATGTGACAGGATGTGAAGAAATTTGTCAATGATTGCAACATGTGTCAAAGGACACAAATCCATAGGGAATGGAAAGTAGCACCACTACATCCCCTACCAGTCCCAACACATCCTTGGGAAGAGATCTCAGTAGATCTAATCAGCCCATTACCCCCCTCTGATGGACATGATGCTATTCTTGTTATCATTGACTGTTTTACCAGGATGATATGTGTGATCCCCACCACAATGTCATTGACAGCAAGACAACTTGCTACCCTATATCAGGATCACATCTGGAAACTCCATGGCTTGCTGAAGAAGATCATCAGTGATCAAGGACCTCAATTCACATCAAAGTTTATGGAAGAGCTATGTAAAGCCCTCAGGATCAAACAGGGTTTATCAACAGCTTATCACCCTCAAACTGATGGGCAGACAGAACAGATCAATCAAGAAGTTGAGAATTTCTTATGGAAATATGTGTCCTATAAACAGAACAACTGGACATTTTGGCTTGCCACAGCAGAGTTTCATTACAATGATAAGCAACACTTGGCAACACACCACTCTCCATTTTTCTTGAACTATGGAAGACATCCATGGAAAGGCATCACAACTTCTAGTTCACCAACACTGGTGGTGGAAGAATTCATGGCCAAGCTAACAAAGACATGAGAGGCAGCAGCCAATAGCATGGAGGAAAACCATAAGAGCATGGCAGTTGCATGTGGCAGAAAAAGAAAGGGAGCCCAGTCCTATCAAGTTGGAGATAATGTATGGTTGGAAGCTTCCAACATCACAATGAACCATCCCAGCAAGAAACTTGATTATCAGAGATACAGGCCCTTCCCCATCTCAGAGATAATTGGGAATGGCACATACTGTCTCAAGCTATCACCTCAGTGGGTCATCCATGATGTCTTCAATGAAGCACTTCTATTGCCAGTGAGAAAACCCAAGTTCAAAGTCCAACAAAAACCCACACCTCCACCACCAGATTTGATTGACTCTGAGGAGGAATAGGAGGTGGAAGAAATCTGAGGTCACCAAAAACAGAGTAGAGGTATACAATACCTAGTGCATTAGCAGGGGTATGGCAACAAAGAATATCAGTGGCTACCAAAGTCACACTTGTCAAACATGGAGGAGGCAATCCAAGAATACCATGATAGGTTCTCAGAGTGAACCTAATGGAGGAGGGGGGTGAAACACAAAAATCCAATAAAAGCGCAACAAAACCACAGACCCAGTCAACACAACTTGTGCAACATTCCAGCACAACTAGCCACCCCTCCTAAGGTCTACATTGCTATTTTCTGTGCTGCAGCAATTGCTCTAATCATCATTGCTACTGCTGCTGTCATCACCACCAAACACAATCACTCTGTTGACTGTAATGTTATACACCCAGATGCCTTTCCCAACTGCTCCTGCTCTCTTGTCAACCTCAAAGAAACCTGAGTCTCCAATACCCACCACACTCCAAGCAGCCAAACATTTGACAGCCAAGATCTGACCCCTAGCCTTTAAGTCCACAGAAGGGGCTACAACATACAATGTGGGACATGTTGGCCTGGACTCAATAGAGCCACAAAGCCAGGTCCTTCAAGACCCCTTATACCTCTATAACAACCTCACATGCACCATCAACTCCCTCACTGTCCTAGAAGAGCAGCTGAATCTCTTCACTCAATCAGCACATAGCCTAGCCACCATTCAGATGTGGAGGGCAATGTGATTGAATTATGTACAGGAAGTCATCGTGGAGCTGATGCTCAGGATTTTGTGGAAAGGATTGTCTCCACACTTTGCTATGTTAGGACAGCCTGCCTGGTTCAGAAAACCCACTCTTTGCAATGCATCCTGGCTCAATGCCTCTATGAGTGTAGCAGCATTGAGGAACAATTCATCATCAATCACATTGCTGAAATCACCCAATCCTATGCACACACTGATCTATACTCTGCTCTCCTCCCTACTGGTAAATGTACTCCTCCCACTCCTAGAACTGTTGAAATGCAAGAAAACCCTGTCAAAGAACTGGCTGGAGGCAAAGATGTTAAGATGGATGACTACAATTCCAATGACATCTCTGCAGAAGGCATGCTAGGACCTGCATTAATCGAGGATGCCCACACTTTATACAACTTCCTCCAGAAACATGATGCCGACTCCCTTAAAGTCTCTATGCCAACCTATTTCATTGCCCCCAAATAATTTTATACCCTTCGCAAGCATGGAGAAAGTGACAACAAATACTGGGCTAATGTCATTGATAAATTCCTTGACCAATATGCCAACTCCCAAGCCTGATACAAGCAGCAGCCCATTGCCATCTACAAGGGAGGCCTTGACAATGCTCCCTTCTTCATTGGTCACAACATTCACTACCCCCAATTCACCATTGCTTGAGTCAAGAAAGACCTTGCAAGGTTTATCATTGACAGATAGAAGACAGAGCAAGCATGCTTCTTTATCCAGTACTCCCATCATCCTGGGTGGTAAACAAGTGCAAAAACTACTGTCATCATCTTCATTGCTGAGCACAGTCTAATCCACTCACCTGATCTTAGATCAAGAGTACCCCTCCCATCATGTCTGACCCCCTGTCCCCATTGCAGGATCTACATGTTGATCTGTCAATGGGGTGCCTCACTGCATTGTCATCTTTCAATTGCCTCCCCCCTTGCACTCCCTTGGCCTCCTCTTGAGCCCAGGCTGCTCCTGGTGTCTCCAGTGAGGGTGCACCCAATGCTGGACATCTTCTTGACCCCAGCCATACTCCTAGGATAGCCATCATGACTGGATGTGTCACCCACTGTTGTGAATGGTGTAAGAGTACCCCTCCCATCATGTCTGACCCCCTGTCCCCATTGCAGGATCTGCATGTTGATCTGTCAATGGGGTGCCTCGCTGCATTGTCATCTTTCAATTGCCTCCCCCTAGGATAGCCATCAGGACTGGATGTGTCACCCACTATTGTGAATGGCAACATGAGCCTTTATCTTCATGCTTCCAATCCAGGGAGTCCACTTCTTCTGAGGGCTCTCCTACCCCCTCTATGTCTAGAGCTCTTTTCCAGGAGGGCTTGTCTTCCCAAGCAGCTCATCGGCTGCCCAGTGCCCCTTTGGCCCTGGACCCTGCCTTTGGCAGAGATGCTAACTTTGAAGCAGTGAAGGTTTCCCTCACTCATGCTCTTGAGTTTTTGACAGAGGCAACTGCTACTTCTGCTTCTCCCCCACCTGGGTTTGGTCCTATTCTTATGAAGTTGGCTGAGCTCGTTACTATGGAGCCATGGGGCATGCTTGTTGCTGACCCTGACTCCCTCTTTAACATGACCATGGTGTTTGACTCTGTGGCTGCTTTCTTTGTTCCTCCTAAACCATTGGAGGATGTTCCTATGTGTGAGCCCACAGTTTTCCCTCCAGAGCCTGTGGTCTCTGCCCCCCCTCCCACAGTGACCCTGCACCTGTGCCTGAGAGAGCACCCATTAGTGGTCCTTCTGGGAGTGTTCCTGCCCCTCCCCAGCCCAAGTCCAAGGGCAAGGGGAAGATGAAAGTGATACAGAAGCAGGTCCTCTCTAAAGGGGTACCTCCTCCTGTTTCTTCTGCTTTGAAGCCTGGCACTAAGTCCTTTGCAGCTACTGCCATGGCTTGTCCTGCTCCTCCATCTGCAAGTCCCTCTGGTTTGGTGGAGAACCTGGTCTCTGTGGCCAGGAGCTTCCCTAACCTCACTCCATTTGCCATCATGGCCCTCATCCAGGCTGACACAGCTACTGCATCTGCTGCTCCTGCTCCAGCAGCTACAGCAGCTAAGTGCCCTATTATGCCCTCTGCTCCTGCCCCTCCTGTGAAGAAGTCCAAGGTTACCACCCAAGGACCCTCCAGGGAGCAGATTCTTTTCATCCTGGATGACCCCAACACCAGGCCTAAAATTGAGGATGTCTCCCAACTCCTCAATTGATACCTGGCTGACAACCAGGTGACCAGATTCTGTGCAGAGTCTTGTCTTGTCTCATATGGTGGCTGGTCTATTAGGACTAATGACATACCCTCCCTGGAGCAGCTCAACCTCATCCATGAGTGGTTGGGCAAGCATTTCTTGCCTGTGGGATCAGAGGTGTACCTTCCAGCATCAAAGAGCTTTCTGAAGATCATTGACATTCCCTTCTTGTGAGCCGATGGGTCTTGCACCTCTGCTCAGCATGTTGAGAAGGTGATGTGGCAGTTGCCACATCACAACCACTTCATGCTGGCAGGCACCATCTGTGTTGTCCACAACTCTTGTGTGTCAGACATGGTGACCACATATTTTGAAGTCTGGGACTCTCAGAGGCCGACTCATAAATGCTCTATCAAACTGAATTCCAAGAATGAAGAGAAGTTCCTCAGAGAGTTGGCTAGTGGGCTTGGTTTGCTCCAGCACTCTAATCTTTTGACAACTGATGACATTGAAACATTGGCAGTGCAGATTAGTGCTCTTGTTAGTTCACTTTGGGACAAATATGTGACTACAAGTAAAATTGTCAAGCATTCCAAGCCATGGTGGAATGACGAGTGTAAAGCAGCTTTGGAGAAATATAGGATATCTAAAACCAAAGTCAACTGGAAGTGCTTCCATAGGACTGTATGCTTCACTAAATGAAAATTCTTTGACATCAAAATCCAAAAAATCTCAGAATTCAATGGATGACCTTGGGACCTCACAGCCTGGGTGAAAGACCACAAATTACCCCCTGCAAAAGCAATCAACTACAAGAACAAACCTTGCAATACTCTACCTGAATTATGAACAGTGTTGGACGAAACCTACAATGCCGCCAATAATTGTCCTACAACACCCTCCATTCTATCGAATTTAGGTGATGTCCCTGTTCACAAATGGATTCCTTTCTCTAATCTCGAAATGCATGACATGCTTAAGGTGTGTTCTAATAAATCTGCTCCAGGCATCAACCATCTTACATGGCAACACCTAAAGTCTCTTTTACAACCAGATGGAAAAGTCACAAAGCTTTTCCTCTTGGTAGCTAATACTTGTATTGAAATAGGGTATTTCCCAAATCATTTCAAAACATCCCTCTCCATCATCATTCCCAAACTGAATAAACCTTCCTATGACACTCCCAAAATGTTCCACCCCATAGTCTTGCTCAATACCATGGGCAAACTAATCGAAAAAATGCTGGCCAATTGCATGCAATTTGAGGCTAGCAAATATGGCTTCATATTCCCTCAACAATTTGGCGGCATCATTCAGAAAAGTACTGAAGATGCTAGCCTTTTTCTTACTCATCTTGTGTGTGTGGGATGGGCAAACAAACCTCATACTAGCATTCTCGCATTTGATATTGCTCAATTTTTTCCCTCTCTCAATCATTCATTGTTGATAGACATTCTACACAAACAAGGCTTCACACCTAGTATCATACACTTCTTCTCCAACTATCTAGTAAACAGACATACTGAATATGTCTACAATCTTGATCATTTGCCCTTATTTGATGCTAATGTTGGTGTCAGACAAGGTTCTGCTTTATCTCCCATTTTATCTGGTTTATATCTTGCCCCCCTTTTATTCATAGCTAGTCAACAGACTGCTGGACTCGTTTCTCTTCTTTCCTTTGTTGATGATGGACTCATTGTTAGTCAAGGAAAGATGTGGCAAGAGTGTCATAACAAAATTGTTATGGCATATAAAAAGCTGATGGAACTATTTCAGGATTTTGGTCTCATACTTGAACACGAAAAATCCAAAGTGTTCAACTTCTCGTGCATCCACAATGACACTAATCCCTCAATTGATCTTGGGTTTGTGCTGTTTACATCATCCTCTCCTCTTTGTCCCAAATCTCATTGGAGATATTTGGGATTCTACTTTGACCAACAACTCAATTTCAAAGAACATGTCCATTACTGGTCCACCAAAGCACTCTCTTTGGTCTGTGCTATGTGTATCCTAGGAAACTCAATATGTGGACTCACTCCTCATCAAAAACAAGTCCTCTACAGATCCTGCATTATCCTGATCACCACTTATGGATATCGCCTATGGTACTTTTCTGGTGCCAAATGCTCTGCTAACATCAAGGCACTTCAAAAAACTCAAAAAACCGCCACACTATGGATTACCAGTGCTTTTCGCACATCACCATCAGGAGCAGTCAAATCACTGGCTGGCCTTATTCCTATTCAGCTACATTTATCCAAACTCACCAAATGTGCTAGTATTCACTATTTGATGTTTGACAATAAACATCCCATCCTTTCTCTTGTTAGCGCTGCCAATGCCAAAGGAGCACTTCCTCATCCCAGGTCTATCAACAACCTTCAAAAGAAAAACCTTGTTGGACCCATTATTGATTCTGATGTATCTTTGAACAAGATATCCGAAAATTCTTTTCCTTTTCATGAGTCAAATCATCCTGGGTTTCATCTTCTTGATTTATATTCTGACCAATTTTGCTTCTTTGATTATAATAGGTCTAACACTGACAAACTTGGCATTTATTACTGAAGACTGGATGCTGAACTTTCCCTCCTTCACACCCTACCTAACAGGTTGCTCATTGTCACCGATGGACACATACCTGATGACACTTCTCTCCAAGCTACCACATGTTATCAAATATGGCACTGCAGAAAGCTTCTACACACCTTCCATCATGCATCTGGCAAATGCACATCTGCAGAAACCAAACTCGCCTCTCAACGATTTGGGCTGTGCAAAGCTATCAATATCCCTGGCATCGATCATATCACAGTTGTCACCAATCACCTCACCTCGTCTAGACTCCTTCTAGACCCATCTATTCATGGTGGCCAAAATCACTCAATCACCTTATCCAATGCCATATGCCCTTGGCTTGAATCCTCTACTACATCATGTGTCAACTTCTGGTACATATCTGCTCAAAGTGCCAAATGCAATTGCAATGCCCCACCCAATCAGCCCCACTGATCCTGTTGTCTATTCAAAAAAGTTCACAACACTGCCAAACTTAATGCTCATGCTGTGAACTTTGACCTTCCATATGCCTCCTTTGATTTCCTTCGAAAGAAAGCCACTGACAATGCCAAAAATCTATGGTGAAAAAGGTTCTTGAATGACAAATCATATCGTGGTTTGTCTTTCTTACAATTGAAAAGCAAATCCTTCAAAGACAACTTCATTTGGCCCCAATATCATAACGGCAGCTCTTGGCTTTGTGAATTATGAAAGTCATACTTCTTCAATAGTGACCAGTCAGTCACAAACTTCAACGTTACTATTCACGCTATTCATGCTATCACCAATCACATGCCCATTGGTTC
Organism: Leucoagaricus sp. SymC.cos; assembly: GCA_001563735.1. NCBI lineage: Eukaryota > Fungi > Basidiomycota > Agaricomycetes > Agaricales > Agaricaceae > Leucoagaricus > Leucoagaricus sp. SymC.cos. Next base: position 3,409 of record KQ962359.1, on the reverse strand, counting down.
TTACTGGGCACATTTCTTCCCTTGTGAATCTTTCACTTGCCAATGCAGTTTCCTGTTTCAAACACAAGAACACATTATTATGAACTGCCCCCTATACTGGCAGCCCCTATATCCCATTGAGACACTTGAACAGTTTATCAAGTTCCTTGAAGCCAATCCATATGCCTTCGCCTTTGCTGCCATGCCTGGCAATTTGCCATTACCTTCTACTCCTGTGACACACCAGGTCTGCCTTAGTGTCTCTGTGCCACAATCATCATTCAACATGCTGGGTGCACATATGCGTCTCTGTGTCTTACACCAAACTACTACTCCTATTCAGCATTCATGTTGGAAGTTTTAGCGTCAAAGGTATGTTTTCAGTGATGACCATTTTACACACATACATTTTTTCTTTTCACCTTTTATCCCTTACATATGTGTTAGTTTCTTTGATAAACAATTCTACATAGTTGTACTGTTCTTTCAGAGCCAGTCCTATCATAGCTAGTTCCCTTTTCATCATCATCTTTTAGGGTTTCAGTATCCCATTTCTTATGTTTTGTCTTGTTTATTTCTAGCTGAGTTGTACTTAGTTAGACATGGACTGCTAGCATGCACCACGTAATAAATTGATGAATTAAAAAAAGAAAAAAAAAAAAGAGAGACACTCATGCTGCTGACCTCATGGGCTGCTTCCTTCAATTTGGTCATTGGACCTCCCAAGTTATGGAGGCTAATGTGAACCCTGGGGCCTCCCTCTACCAGCACTGCTGGAGGTGGGGGCACTCTTCCCAATCTTGCCACTCTTTTTTTTTTTTTTAAAAAAAATCATAAATT